>JAQIWF010001441.1:0-12007 GCA_034694965.1 Ceratozetes gracilis | reverse complement strand
CCGATCTATTAAAACAAATTTTGTGTAAAATTATTGCCCTCCGCTTCGCTCCGGGCTTAAGCTACTTTTTCTACTTACACGTACCTACTTTTCTACTTGAGCTACCTGTGCTCGCTTCGCTCGCACAGGCTTTTTTCTCAGAGTTTGTCCTTGCACTCGAACCAGAAACCTTTTAGTGTTTTTTGCTGTCATATTAAACCACTACTCCATAGTAGTCGGGCCCCAAACCCCAAACGTTAAAAGTTATACTTATAGCTAATTCCGGACTTAGAATATTTATAAGAAATTAAGCATGTTCAGCCAAAATTTAGTAGTCAAACATTATCTATTCTATAGGAACTATTCAATTGGATTCGGTATTTAAAAATATTATAATTCTGAGAAATATATGTAAAAGAGTTGATCATAAATAAAATATTACAGTTTACAAACTGAAATTGGCCAGGGTTGATTTGTTGAATGGTGAGCTCATTCTGACATCACTACTATTGTGAATAAATGATAGACACGAATATAATGGCATTTGATTTGAATGAGGATTTATTTTGAATTTAGTATTCTATGAGAGAATACACAGAATATTATACTGAATAGACATACAGTCGAGTCATTCATTTGATTATTAATTTAATTAAATTATAGACTTTTTGTTTAAATAAACCTTAAATTTGATTAAAATTCTAAATAATTACTCAAAAAAGTTATATAAAAATCAATGACTCACTCGAGTGGAGAGAAATGATTAACAATTCAATAGAAATAAGAATTAAAAATAAAATTAAGAAATAAAAGTTGAGTTCAGAATCAAATTGAATGAAATAATTGAATTCAATTAAATTAAAAACTAATTATATCACAGAATAATAATTATTTCATTGAATTGTAAATATATTTTAAGCTCAAAGTGAGAGTCGATTAGATTTTTAATCAAAAGGTATTCCAATCAGAGATTATTTGTTTGTGTTTTACAAATAAAAAATACCTCAAAATTACAATAAAATTGTTAATAGATTTTAAGTAACGCCGGGAATGCTATTCAGTATTCAAAATATTTGATAAATGAAGTGCTCTTTTGATGATTCGTTTTTTGCCAAAAAATATTTACACAAAATATTTATATTTTGTTTTAGAAGTACTTTAAGTTTGAATTCAATTTGTTTTGAAACTATAATTCATTTTGTTTTCATGATTTGTTAGGTTTTCGTTAAAAATATACTCTTCTGAACACAGAATCGTCCGAAGCGTTGACTCTTAGTTTAGATGAGAAGCGAGTGTTTGACGAGAAGTCCAGACATCAAACAATCGATAGGTTTATATTTGAATTCAAATGTTTCCGGTCGTAAAGAAAGGGAATGCACCGAATTGTGAGTTGATTGGCGTTTTGGGCGACGCACAGATCGTCCCCAAGAAGTCATCCGATTGTAAATGCGTTCGGTTTAGAGTCGGCTCTGATGTCGATCTGTGTATCTTCGGAAGGGATCGAAGCAAATGCTCTAAAGTCGCCAAAATCTATGCATTCATTCAAATATTGAGTTAATTTCTGAAATACACAATGAGTTAGGGATCAAACCTGTCTAAAGAGAGGTCTTTCCTCTCTATTAAATAGAATACAGTCTTCTATAAGACGTAAAAAAGCTTTTGGTGTTTCGCTCCGACAAATACTAAGGTCGGGATGAAGTAATCCGTGTCCGACCATAAATAAGATCTGGTCCTTATTGTTGATGTGTTGGTATGGGAGCTGACCGGTGACCAACTCATACATAACTATTCCGAATGCATAGACATCACTTTGAAAGGTGTATGGATTCGATTCTTTCATTCGGATCACTTCGGGTGCCATCCATAGTATAGAACCAGTCGGTTGATTAAACTGTTGAGAGCCCTGCCATCGGGTTTTGACAGTCGCCAACCCGAAGTCACCGATCTTTACAGTGAGGTCGTCGTGAAGGAAGATATCTGACAACAGATGGCAAACAAAGTGTCAGCAAAACAACAAAAGAAGAGAAACATATCAATGGACTGACTGTTGGATTTAAGGTCTCGATGTATGATATTCTTCGCGTGTAAGTAATCCATTCCCTGAGCTGTCTGTCGGGCGATGTCTATAAGTTGTAGTAATTCCAGTTTAGTTTCCAAGACATGCAAATGCTTGTAAAGGGATGACCCCTCACACCATTGCGTTACAATCGTGAGCTGAGGCCGCGATACACAACCCATGAATAATAGTATATTCACGTGACGTGTCTTCCGAAGGACAGCCACTTCGTTCTTGAAAGCCTACCAATCGGTGTAATGAGTTAAAAACTTTGAATTTCATCTAAATGAGTCCATACCTGGAGTTGAGCCGGAGTGGGGTTCGTCACATTCAGTTTTTTGAGTGCAACGGGCCCGTGCCAGTGACCTCGAAATACAGTACCGAAAGAGCCAGATCCAATTCTGACACCGGCGAGAATCTCGTCGTGAGGTATTTCCCAGTCTTCAATGGATTCTCTGCCACCAGAATTGGGGCGAATCTTTTTGGACGACTCGTCTGCAGATCGGGCTCTTGGCCTCCACTGCTGGCGAATGCTTGTCGGCGAACCGCCCGCCGACTGGGTTCTGGTCGGTGATGAAGACGGAGAAGAACCCTGATATCCCGATGTGGAACTGGTAGCGATTGTACCGGAAGAGTGAGGCGGCGCTAAGTTACTGAACGCACCTTTTGATGAAAAATAACTCAAATTAATGGGATATGAAAGCAATGAATGCAATGGATATACGATTCGCCACAAAAGTATCGCAAAAGGTTTTAATTACGCAAAAAGCAAATCAATTATTAGTTAATCGGCTGCTAAACAAAGAAGTGTTAAAATAGACATCAAATGAGAATACAATCAAAGACTTGTCATTAATGTGTTTAAAGCGCACAAAAGCGTATCAATGGTTGTGACAATGGGTTCACCTTTTCTTATAGTCGCGTAAGGATTAATTCGCCGCGAATTCAATGGAGATATAAATGCGGGCAAAACTATTGACGAGACTTATAGTCAAAAGTATTAAATTGTAATCAAAAGTAATTCAAGTCATATGTAAATCGAGATAACGTCCCAAAACATGCTTTTCTTCAAACAAACCACCGATCGGTCGATATATTGATTCAAATTATGTTTTGAATAATATTTTCAAAGAAAATGTCATAAATAAGGGACAGAGTCTTGAAAAGTGGTTTTAATGGAGAAAGGGATGAAGGCTTACCCCCACTGAGTGTTTGCAACTCTTCTATAGTGAGTTCGTTATGTGAGACTAGATTGAAGCAGACGTTGGGAGCAGATGTCGACCGTTCCCTCTGTCCCAATGGTGTCGACCTATGGTTCTGTGATGTTTGTGATGATGATTGCGATGAGACCTGCGATGGCTTTGAGTTCGACAGATATGTTGACTGATCGTTGAGTGCCAGTAAGTGTCGGTAGTAATTGGATTCAACCCGAAGGGGTTGACATAAAGACGGCACAGCATTAGCGCACCGCTGATGAAATCGGATGCCACACGTCTGACACCGAAATCCGTGGAATAGAAGTCTATGACAGCACTCACAGAACGCTAATGTGAAGAATGTTTTGCGGACCTATTATTGGACACACATTTCGTCAATAATTGGTTCTTAAGATAAACTAATTCTTTACATAATTATGAGAAATACTGGTCTGAATCGGAAATCTTTCGCGAGTTTCCACTAAAATTTCGTGTCCTTCCAGTTGTGAGATATCTCTGTCCCATTCAATCGGTTGTCTGTAAAGACATTGCCGTCGATAAGCATAGATTCAAAGAAATCATGTATTGAGGGCTTACTTCGGATTATTGATATAAACGGTACACATTTCGGGGGTGAGTTTCCGCCTTCGCATAGCTTTCGAGAGCGCCTCTCGAACGGTCTGTCCCGGAAAGACCTGAACTGTAGTTCTTTGTTGGTTCGGGAGGTGGGCCCTAATGACAGACTTAAGTGGGGTTCGGGGTTGACTAGAGCTGGAGCCTGAGCCGGAGGAGGCGTTGGCTAACAGTTCATAGTTATTGCAATCGGTATCAATGGGTGAGTCCTCATAATCACAATAATTCATTAATTCGAGTAACTTTTCCTCCTGTCGTTGAAAGTCATTGAGTTTTGAGGTGAGGTCCTCGTACTCAGCGATATACATGGAGGGCGGGTGTTGGTACTTGGCGAAGCGGTCGTTGAGGGCCTCCAAGTTGCCTTTAGTGAGCCTGATCATACTCTGAATGTTCCGCAACTGTTGCATAACAAACATATTTTGACGGCTTTTATAATCATTATATGACTAACAAATCAAAAGACAAACAAAACGTTAACACAATTGCAAAGACATTGAAAGCAATTAACAATTGATTTGCAAATGCATTGCAATTCACACAAAACTGGACTAAAAATAGACCAAAATTTGCTTAAAATGCAAATAATATTAAGCGATAATCGCAACAAATTGTCACTTATTTTGCAAATCAAAGCCTAGTTTTCATTGCATTTGCATTGAATTGCATTCAAACTACTATTGCATTGAAAGCAAACTCATTAAAGCAATTAAATGCAAAACTAATCCGACATTAAATTGATTACAAAACAAACGATGAGTTAATTAGTGGACAAAAAGTGATTGATTTGTAAGCAATCGATACTTACTTTTAACACTTCAGTCGAGTCCTCGATTTGATACAACATTTAAACGCTTTCATACAATAAGTGAAGACAATTGAAGATAATTCACACCAAATACCAATTCAGTGACAAATTAAAGACAATCCAAACAAATAATAATTATCTCACGATTTGTGGATCAAAACAATTGACACGAAAACAAATCAACAAAAATAAGTTTTGCTTTCAATAAATTGCAGACAATTTAAGACTTATATAAAAATAAACTTAAAAATAGAGTAAATGTTTTGTTTAGTAATTATCTGATTATCTCTTAATTCAAATGTTTTGTAAATAAATTGCTTTTTTGCAAACAAAAAATTATCATTAAATTGAATAAAGAAATGAAGAGAAAGCAGTTTTAATGTCAGCCATATTTGCATCACTCAATACACTCAATACAACAATTACGTCAATCTATCTTGCTCAATTTGGTTCAATTTGGCTCAATATTGCATCTGGTCAATTCTTGTCACATTCATACTTTTAATACTCTTCCAGTTAACAGATATTCGCTTTTTTTATTGAAAATTTCAAATTAAATGCTTTTAAATACAAATTATAACAAAACTAAATATTGATTGACTTTGAGGTCAGTCCCAGTCATCGCTGTCTTTGTCTTTATCTTCAGTAGGAACGGGTGGCGGCGGAGGAATCATTGCTGAAATGCGCTCCATAGCTGAGGAGGGTTCTGGTGTGGTCTCCTTTGGAGCATTGGTACCACTGATGCCTTTGCGTCTCATCGATAGCTTATTGAAGAGGTCGGACATGAGGTCACCGCTGACCACTTCCTTCTGTTTATTCTTTTTTGCTTCAATTTTACGTTCGATAACAATATTTGTTGATTTCTTAGGCTTTCCGGCGGCCGCTCTGATTGACTCCAAAAGACTTGCCCTCGAAGTGTCTATTGAAGGGATGTGTTGTGCATTGACTGCCGTCTGTTTTGGCACTGCATTTGACACCATTGGAGGCGGTGATGGCGGAGGGGGTGGCGGTGGAGGAGGAGGTGGTGGGGGAAGCGTAGGCGGTGGGGGTGGACATGATATGACTGGGTCTATTTGTTGAATATGAGGTATTGGCTGTTGGTTTTGTGCAAAAATTAGTGGACTGGTATTAGCGGTCGCTTTCATTCTCAGCGTCGGATCTATTTCTGAGATATCAGGCAATTGTGGAATCACTCCAATGGTTGAACTCAGGTTAGGAATGGTTGAACTCAAGAATTCTTCATCCGTTTGATTAAATGCAATGTCATCTGCAATACCAGGAAGTGATGGCAGTGCTTGTGGTAAGTCATCCATTATTTGTGGCGGTGACCGCACTTCTGGCAGATAAGTAAGAGTTTCCCGTTTTTCTGTCTGTTCGCTATTTCGTATGGATTCGGGCGGAGCGAAGATATCACTGTTTTGTCCATTCAGTTCTTGTAATCGTTTGGATCTTATTTTCTGGTCATAAATTGAAGAACCTTTCAGTGGATAAAAAAAATTGGTATTTGTTTAAAAATATGAAGAATATTGAGACAAACCATGAGATCTCCTTAAGAATGCATTGTCTGCTGTATTAAAGACCAGAAGTGATGACACGGAAGTGATTCTTTGCCACGGAATTGGTCCCAAAGGATCGCTTGACTTCGGATTAGTTAAGTCATAGAAATCAAAGGTTTCGTTGGACTTAATGTAAGTCTTGGGTATTGAATAAAATTGTGTCTTCTCTTTGAGTAACTGTTCATCAAAGGGAATATGTGTGGAGTGGATCCGCACATCCTTTTCTTCAGATATAAGGCATGAATTGGGAACTAATAAAAACTTATTGATTGGCGAGAATTCTGGATCAGAAGACAACTCTTCTTTGGGGTACTTATAGTTAGCGTATATTTTGGTCGCTTTGTTGGCTAACTGTCGGATCTGTTGGATTCGTTGCACACATTTATTATGTCTTTGATTCATATCTAAGAGTTTGTCATTCATTGAATGGATTTTGTGGTCAATTCGGTTGAAAATAATGTCACTCATTGTCGACAATTGACCCAAATTTAAGATAATTTGTGACATCATTTCTTCGCGTCTCATATTATATGAGATTAATTTAATTGGTTTTATGTCTTCGGCAGACATTTCTAATAAAATGAGACTAAAATATGATTAAAAACTTCAATGAATTTCAATTAAAATCCGGAATTTGTTTTGCTTTGAAAAGTCATGTTTTGACAAAACATAAACAAAACTTCAATCCCTTTAAATTTTATCCATAAATAATGTCGACTTAACTTTGATATTATCAACTTTATAACCTTGGTCAATGACCAATGGTCATGTTTGAAGTATCCTGCAATTTTTAACGGCCACAACCTAGATTTCGGAGTACATATTCTAATAATTTAACCCCTCCGTTGCCCGGGATATTTCTTTAAATACCCATCTCTTTTCTACAAGTTAACTGTCGATAACAACGATTTAATCAAATTAGAAATATTTTTGTCCGATAATAGGTTTTAAACAGTTTTATTGTATATTAAATCAGAATATAATTGAGAGAAAAATATGAATAAAAACAACAAAATTAATGAATTCAACAAAAATTAAGTAGAAATTGGTATTAATTCTTCTTTGTTTGACCTTTTGGTGAACTTTTCTTAGGAGTCACGTCTTTCCTCTTTTTATTGTGAGCTCCGGACTTATGACCGCTCGTCGAGGCTTCACAACAATTCAAATGATATTATTCTCAGACAAATCACTGCTTTTCTTACCCTTTGGAGAGGTTTTTGTTGCGATCACTGGTGCAGCCGTTTTTCTGATAGGTACTCCTGTATCTGAATCGATTGTTTGAATAATAGTACCGCCCGAAACTGTTTTGACCAATTCGGGTGTCTTTTCTCGTTCGCCAAACAAGAAGTCATGGATTTTATTCCAACTTTTAACGCATCGAACGATTCCAAAGACACAAAGTATGAGTATAAGAATACCACAGAATATTACCAAAATGTATAGCATAAGGATTTCAAGAGGAATGGCATCTTCTGTTGATTCACTGCAATCGATAAGCACTTGTCGTCCATTAAGACACTAATCATAGAGAGAGTGAATTATACATATTTAGAAACTGATTGATTTACCTCATCATCAATGGATTGATTTACTTTAGATCTATCATATTTTTGATAACAGAACTCAATGATTTGCTTTCTCTTATAAAGAACTAAATATACACTTCCCTGTTCAGTGCTTAAGGTGAACGGTCCAAAAACAGCAATCACCATATTTCTACCTCGGGAATTGTCGACAATAGTTTTATTCAAAGCTATTTTCACAGTTTTGTCTTCACTGTTAAAGTCGAATGACTCGTACTTTCTCTCGAATACATCATTAGTGATGTCCACTAATCTTTGACTAACAAATGTATGTCTAACTCTAACCAGTCCACCATAATCGGTAGGAAAGACAACCAATGGTTCAAATCCTTGCGAAAATTTGGGGTTCGGAATGTAATCGATAGGAAAAGGGTCAGAACTGTTAAAATCCCACTGCTTTCCACTTGGGGTGAGATCTTGCCATTCGATGGATAAGTCGTTTCTCTGTATTAAAAAAAGTTATTATCTTTGACTCAAATTATTGTCAGACATTAATGAATCCGTAAATGAGTCTCCATTTAGACATAACAAAAAGACTGATCACAGAAATATATTTGGTGTGAAAGACCCGACCAAAATTGGCTTCGTTTTGGAAGTAGCATTGATTAAGACCGCGGCCCAATTGCCAGTAGTAACCACCAATGATGAGGTAGATGTATTGTAGACGTCGCCATTCTTCCTTATCCCTACCAGTTGTGTTGTAAAAATTAAAGCCATAACTAATTTTATTCCCGTTTTCTCTGAACGCCAAACAGAAGTCATTAGACTCTGACTTCGGGGCAAACAAACCGATAATAACTGAAATCAAACGATAATTAGTCTCAAAACACATTTAAAAATATAAAATCAGAACCAATGCAAAGGATGGGAAATGTTTTCATTCTTTGCTTCCAATATATAATATATACGAAGAGTTCTTTGTTTCTAATGAGTGAAAGGTTCGGTTTTTAGGCAAAATTGATACAAAATATCGTTAATTATATTGAATTCAATCCAAATATTGATTAAAGTCGAGACAAGTTTCGTATTGTTTGAAACAATATTTAGAGAATATATAGGGAATAGAATATACATGTATAGAGAACAACAATATATAGAGAAAAAGGTATTTTTTGAACTTGTAATTTGTTAATTTTATTGACTTTTGAACATGCTACACTATAATATTTAGGATAAAAAAAATAAAGAATGTTTAAGTTGGGAATATAATACAATTGTATCAAGGGTATCCATACAAATGAAATGTCACTTTGACTTAAACTGATTTAGTTAACTACATGAATTGAGGCTATTTCTCATCAATCTTGCTATTATGTTACAAGTTTTAATAAATATAGGAAACTATCATGGACATCTATTAATTTGTGATTGTTTACTGGTAATCTCTGAATAGTTCCATCATTAAAGGGATGGAAACTGTCGGTAAATATACCATTAAAGACAATAATAACTTGTTTTCACTGAATTAACTACATTTTTGGGACAAAATAAAGAATAAAATTTAAGAAATTAACAATTCTTCGGATCAATTAAAGATTGAAACACATTAAGCGAAACATATAAAAGTGATTATCGATTAAAGAAGTCTTCATTTGATATCCATTAGTTAGACATCAAGTTATTCACATTTGTGTTCAAAATGAAAGTTTTGTTACTTTCTTATGTTTTCACTTTATTTCTCTGTTCCAAAGTGTCCGCCGATTTATTTGCAGGTTTAGGCGGTGGTCATAAGGGTGGGGATGTCATTATCTTACATGGAGGTGGTGGTGGCGGAGGAGGCCATGGAGGTGGAGGAGGTGGTCACTATCACTATTATCATGGTGGTGGAAATAAACAAATAAGTAAATGGTTTAATTTTTAATTTATGCTAATTAATTTTAAACCTATTAGTCCCCATACCGATCCCAATACCATTTCATAGCGGTGGTGGAGGCCATGGGGGTGGAGGTCATGGGGGTGGAGGTCATGGAGGGTAAACTAATATTTTAGTAAATCATGTAAACTTAAGAATTGATTGATTTATGTATTGCAGTGGATGTAATCATGGTTAATCACTGACCGTTATTAGTTTACAAGTTAAATTCCTTTCAAAAAAATTCACTAATAGATAACTATTATATAAATATTAAATTATAATCATTAGATGTACCGGAACTTTGACTTTTGGAATAAATTGTGAGCAATAAGTAGTAATTTGTGTGAAAGTGACCAAAAGTAGTGGTGATATCTCCTGTTATTGAATGCGTTACTATTGATTTGCAATTGAATTGAATTCAATCACTAATTATTCGATTGGATAAAAACAAATTACTTCCACATATACTCTACTAAACAAGTTTTGAATTCACTCTCTTCTTAAGTATTAATTCAATGACTGAGAGGACAAGTTTTTCTGTCACCAAATGGTATGTGAAAACAACAAAAATATCTTTAAATTGAAGTCAATGGTATAATTTACTAGATTATTTCACTCACTGGGCCAATTGGCCAAAAAAGTGACAGGCTAACATTAACTCTTTGAAATTGAGTGAAACAGCACTTAATTGTTATGTAAGATATCGAAGAATTGAAAGTAATTGAGGCGTGAATTACATAAATAAAAGAAATGAAAAGAGAATTTGAATCTTATTTTGCGTTTGGCTTTGCTTTCGAGTAGATATTAATCTTCTCTTTAAGACATTTTTTGATGAAATCAGTGATCAGAAAGTAGTTAAAAAACTTAAGAAGAAAATGTTGCGATTTATACTCTTGGTTTCATTATCTATTATATGCTCGGTCAATTGCCGAAGGCATGGTGGAGGAACTATTATAATTATTGGTGGTGGTGGTGGTGGAAGTTCAGGCGGTGGTGGTGGTGGAGGTGACCAACATCATCATCATCATGGTGGTGGAGGAGGACATTCACAAGTCAGTAAGTAGTCATTCCGATCTCTTTGCTTGTTCTAGTTTAGTCAAAAATTAATCCATATTTTAGTCCCGATCCCAATTCCGATCCCCGTTCACCATGGTGGAGGACAAGGAGGTAATCACTACTATCACCATAGTAGTGATCATCACCATGCTGGTCATTTTGGTGGACATGGAGGAGGACACGGTGGTGGTGGGCATATGAAGTCTGATGGGTAAGTCTTAATATTAAATGAGACTAGCTAATACTTAATCTAATGAAATTCAATTAGGGGTTGGCGATAAAAGTGGTTAAATCATCAAGATCATCAAATTCATGGTAGAATCTCAAGAATTTGAAACTTCAAGTTTATTGTCATAAGAAAGTTGAGATCATTTTGTGTTGTCATATATTTTTCATTAAAAACTATATTTTTTTATGTAACTTATAACTAGATTTAATTTGAAAATTTTAAGCATGATAAGTTTTATTAGTGAACAATTTATGAGTAGTGAAAATAATTGAGTTGTTATTTGTTTTAAATAGAGTTAGTTTTACTATTGGGTGAAATAAATAAAGCAAGTAGAAATTTTAAAAAAATCATTTGTCTATTTTAATTTGTGGGTAATTTATATAAAAATTCTCATCAATTCTAATGTTTCGCTTCATTTGTTTATTTTTAAATGTTTGTGACTTTGGTTTAAAAGTTGAAATGTTTTTGTCATTATTTCTCACAAAATAGTGAATCTTTTTTTTTTGATTGAGTTCTCACTGAAACAAAATTAGAAAAATACAAATGAATTTATGCTTCAGTTGAGTGAGAATGTAAAACAAATTGACATGGTTAACCATTGAATTTTTTTTAAATATTCATTGAGAGTTATAAAAATAGCTTTACTTACATTAATTTGTTTATAAACCAGTGAAGTGTATTACAAATCTTTTCTGAAAATGGGTTTTAAAAGATGGGTTTCGGTTATAAAAGTGTCTCAAAGTTTTATTTTTTTAAATTAGTTCTTTTGATGATTTTGCCAAGTATCTATACATAGTATATTGTCCTTTATGTTACTAATTTCAAGAGCTGAGATTTTAAGATATTTCACTGTTTATTTTTGTATAGATTAACCAAGGCAATTTTAAATTTTACAAAATAGAAGTATTATTCGGAATAATTTATTCCATTTAACCGCTCTGTCACTAATAAGAGTATTATAAGAGTAGTATTTCAAATACAATATGAGGGAAGTTAAATGTCCATATCTGATTGTCCTCACTTGAATTGCAGCGGCAGGAAGATTTGCTGCCCCCTCAT
>JAQIWF010001440.1:0-12009 GCA_034694965.1 Ceratozetes gracilis | reverse complement strand
CTCTCTCTCTCTCTCTCTCTCTCTCTCGCTCTCTCTCGCTCTCTCTCTCGCACACACACACACACATTCAAACACACATTCATTTCTTACAAATACTTCAAATAAATATTGTTGTAATGAATTATTTTTCTGTACTTTCATTCGTTATTTCGGAGAATTATTTTGTGATCGCCAGAGGAGGTGTAGTACTGAGTACACTGAGGTCTCAGCAAAATATAAGAACTATCTGATAATTAAGAATGTTTTAGCTCAAACAAAGCAACTAAAATAATAAATTTGACCTTTCAACTTTTAAAGAATAATAAAATTTAGGACTCAACCATTGGTTGAAAAATGTTAGTTATTTATAGACATTATGAAAGATTACGGATTAATAAAATATCAGGGCTAATTTTGATAACAAAATGAAAAATTGAATCTTGAATTTACACAATGAAGATATGAAGAAATATTTGACAATTCGCGGGATATATCAATATAGTTGTACCCTTGAAATACTCGCATTATTTGCATCACATATTTGCGTATCAATGCCTTGACTACTATTTTGTAAACCTGTCTGTCTATCAAATGCACATAAAGTGTGTTAAATATTTACCCATCGATGCCTTAAATGATTGAAACCCTAATTAGAATTGATTTTCAGATAAATTATATTTTGAAGAAAAACTATTAAAAAGCGTTAACTTATTGGCAATCAGTCGACCGAATGATTCGATATTTTTCACACTTTTTTAATTTATTTGAATAAATATTTGCTTAATATTAGTAATAATTGAAAGCTTAAAGAAAGTGATTAAATGTGTAGACTATAGACAAGGCTAACCACAGCCTTACGTTTTTAGCTATAATTCATTTTTAATGTCCTTTACTTCGATTCTTGTGTTGTTTTGAATGAAATCCTCGAATACAGGAAAAGATTTTATTTAATGTATGAAAGAAAACAAAAATATAATAAAACCTGATTTGGTTGTGAAAACTATGTCTGGTTTGTAATAAACATTTGCAATAAATATCATTAGAATACATTCTATTCTAATTTATAGTCTATTTTTCACATCATTTCACCATGTTTGTTTGTTTATATTTGCACTTCTTTTTATTAACTGTGATATTAATGTAAATTCAAGTTTTCTTAATAATTGTTATTTTGTGTGTAATTTAGATCTGTTTTTAGAGATTCTCGGATTTAATGAATTTATTGTATGAGAAGTGATGGTTGGCTACAAAATGTCAGTTATTTTTATGAGTCTTTGATTCGTGTTTTGACATCATATATGACATCTTATTTGACATTATATTTGACGTCTTAAGACTGTAGTGAAAGACAGTTTTAATAGACCTTAAAAGAGAAGTTCGGGTGAGTTGAGCCCTAAGACATTGAGTTAAGACCGGGGGACAACCTTTTTGTTTGAGTCGTATCCAGAATCGTGACATTTGTCAAATGAGTTCAATAAAAGTGCAAAATCCCAAGCGTTGAGTCTGTTTGTTCATTAATAGCATAGCTCATTATTTGTTCTTGATAATTAATTGATAGCGAAATATTCTACTTTAAAACTTAAAATTCTCATTAGTATCGCATAATTGAAATTCGGATTTAATTCTTTTGATTAAATCAGAGCTTTTGTAATGAATGTAAAGTCAATCCCATTGTGAGCAGAATCTTAATTAATGTAACATTTTATGAAAATTTTTGATATTTATTTAGTGAAACAAAATGAACGAGTCGTTTGATATTTGGAATTTGCATTCAACTCATTCATAATCCCTTTGATTTTTTTCCCTTTTTTCTAAAACCACATATAATTTGGCAAAAATTCTCATTAAAGTGAGTAAAAATAGCTTAGAAAATATGTTGACTAACACTAATCTGAATTATTCTGAGCTCAAGTCCTTAATATTGAAATTTAGTAGTCATGCGGTTTGAATCATACAAATATGTCTTAATTTTATAGCCCTTTCCATAGGCTTTCAATAAGTTTAATGAAATCCCACCCAAAGTTCGGTTTCAAAATTTGCTTTTTATGTGAATTTATGCAAAAAATATTCAATAGATTATTCACGTCATAAGTCACAAGTGATTAGACGTCAATTGCAGTCCATTTCATCAAAAGTGTTGAACGAAAGTTAAGTAAGAATATTAGGTTTCGCTAATACTCTGACTTTATTTTTAATAATTTGATCCAAACTTCACTCGAAAAACAAGTTTTTATTAAAATTCCCATTATTTGCCAAAATTTCATTTTTACAAATGAAAAACTCAATAAATTGGCGTAAAAGTGATTATGAAAACTCTTAAACCCATTGGAGATGCTTTATATTGAATAAACTGGTATTCAATTATTGGCAAGATGAACTAGTTTATTTCATGATCAAAAGAGAAAATAAAATTTGTTGAGATGCGTGTAATCCTATCTGAAATTGAATTAATCTAGGAGCAATCTATTCGATTATGTAACCATTATTTTTGAAAGGGCTGTCAATAAAGGATTCTGTTTACGAATTCGGGTCTCAAAACTCAGTTTTAGGAATTAGTTTACAAAATTCACTTAATCTCGAATATTATTTATTAATGGGATGACCAGGTGAAGGGTACACCCAATATAACACAATTATAGATCTCATTCATTTTCGATCAAAAATTTAACAGTTCTATCAAGATGGCAAAAATTTGGAAATATTACTCCTTGATCTTCCTCAGAAAGCCTTGATGGTTTGAGTTTCTCTTTTTTGTATTGCTTCTTGCTTCTTATTAAAATAATTCTAAATTATTGTTATCAATTGTGTATATTGAATGCATCCATTTGGTATATCATTTGTGTATATTGTCAAAAATTGTCCAAATGAACCCATGGACTATATAAGTTCTTCTTAATATAATATTTAGCTATTTGATATCTTGATCATTTCTGCTAAATACTTAATTTTAGTTTTATCGAGCAATAAATTCTTGTTGTATAAATTGCTAGAACTTAAAATTTGTTCTTTAGATCCTATTTTCTTGGTACTTTTTTTTTATTAAAGGAAAGGTATATTTTATAATTTCTATGATGTGCCACAAATATAGGTTTCACGTGAGATTTGTCCAGATCATATTTTTCAATTAGTCGAGGGTCACATTTTGATATTTATGAAGAGTGGTCTCAATTGTAGTGCCAACCAATGAATGAAGAAATAAATGTCACACCAAATGAATATAAGTATGAAAAGAAATGTTTCTCTTCTTTAAGTCGGTTTCCCTTTTATTCTCATTTCTTTTGTTAGATTCGCTCACATTTTATTTTATGACAAATATTGCGGTTTTTCTTATTTTTCATCAATTATTACATCAAAAGTTAAAAGTATTATAAGGATTTTTGTGCTCAATCTTATTGAACGGACTGACCGTTGAATGCAATGTTAAGACATTTATTATTAATTTCACGTAAAGCTCTAAATGACTATTGGATTGCATTTCACCAAATGTACAAAAATCGTTAAATCTTTTGATTTATAAAAATTAACTCTCATTTGTCTCCGACTCAATGCCAATACTCGAGTCGAATATCAAACAAAAGTCAAACATTACTTTTCCTGAATTATCTGAAAGTCTAGTTAATTAACTCTCCTTGAATGCAGGAAAATCATTCAATTCATAAAATTATTGTATTATTCATTTATTACTTGCATAGAATTATCGAGGAATTCGACTGTTAATACCAAGGTTCATTACCATAGCCAATAATTATTCTCTTTTATAATAAGATTTTTTGATTGTGTGGTTTTTTTTATAAACATGCTCATTTGAAAAGAAACTTAATTACTAAGAACTAGGTAATAATTAATTTGTCTACTGATTTTCATATTGCATGAGAAGAATCAATAAAAGTATATATTTTGAGGTGAATTGAGAATCGAAACATTGATATAGACTGATGTGAGTGCACTCACTATCATTTGGCACATTCTTGGGCTTCAATGAGACCGACTCCAACTTTGCTGATATTTGCCATTCAGTCAGCAGTGGCAGAGCTGCGGACTTTCACTGTTCACTACAGAACAAACATACCTCAAGTGTTACTCACTCTAGTGTTTCATTTTCGCTCATATTCTTTGAAATGTAAGCAAAATTTGAAAAATATTTTGTCAAATAGTCGACACAATAGGAGACAAATCGATTGATGTGTTTATTAGAGGAGTCTATGAATTGTTATTCACTTTTCTGGTCGTCTGTTGTGTTAACGACTGATAATATTATCGAAATTAAAGTTCTATTAAATTAGTTTTCAATGCAATGATTGACATTAATTCTGTGCTGTTGTATGCCTTAAATCTGCACTACATGTACACAGAATTGTTAATAATTGTATGAAAATGAAGTAATAGTATTGGAATATCCTGTCTTATAATAATTATTGTGCGACGAGTGCTCACTATTGACATAATATACTGGTATATAATAAATGGATGCATTCAATGTTGATATGTTTCAGACAATAGTCTCCTATCTCTCCATTTTACTGATTATTGACGTTTTCAATCAGACTTAGAGAAGAGAATTACCTTCACTTGACTTGCATTTGACTGTAAAATATTCTGGATATGTTTGTGACGTTTGGATTGAATTGAAAGAGAAGTGAAATGTTGTAAACAATACCTCACTATTAAAGCGTAAAGTCTGTAATATCAGACCTGAAGAATAACATTTAAAACTCATTAGTCGAGCAAATTTTTATTTGCTTAAAATATCTCTTTCTCTGTGCCGTTAAAATAGAGTAGTGTTCGGCTCAGACCTACTATTTTGTTGGCATTAAGTGCACACAAGAGTTGAATCGTTGGGTCGACGCAGACCTAAAATGAAACAACTTTTGAACTGAGCAAGACTTTCACCATTTGATTCTGTTGTGTGTATACATAATTATATTTAAGTCTTATCTCAATTTTGGGTCTATTTTGGTGAATGTCCTCTTCTAATAAACATATATTATGTGTCTCTCTCTCTCTCTATCACTTGTGCTCACAGTCTCTAAGACTCACTTCTGTCTGAAAATGTGAAAAAAATATTTGGAGTCAGACATGAGGTTGGATTCAAGTAATTATAAATCATATCCCAATTCTGTGCCAAATGCCAGTCGACTCTATTTTCTACCGAAGCATATTTGAAATCTCTTTGTTTGTCTCAAATTTTTCATTAAGTTTTGTGAAAATTTCATTGAAATTATAATTATTGACAAATCAAGGATTGAATTCAATGTTTGTTTTGAGATAAATAATTTGATGCATAATTTGTTGGTCACCGACTGATACTGACATTCATATCAAACTCACTATTTATCAGTCGTCAGCAAATCTCAGAGTTGGGAGAAATACACACCAAATGTCGACTCCTGTCACTACTATTTGTGAATTTCAATCAATTTTGTCGATTTCTCAATATATTAGCTATTTTTGGTTTTCTCTCAATTTTTCATAACTGATTTGTAGTGATATATCAAACGTAAGGAAACAATATTTCATCGAAAGAGTACGACAACACATAAAACTTCTTTTTGTGAATATATTTAACCGATGAATGAATGGCCAAAAAACGATAACGAATTTCGTTTCGCCAAACATTTTGCTGTGATTTTTGATTTGCGTTTTGTTCGCATATTTTTTATGCGTCCCTTATTTCGTGGTCTTAAGTGAATCGTTTAATCGTTCAAAACTGTGTTTCAAATCTTGTTTCCGGATATTTTCTAAGAAAAATATGGCAAATGAACGCCAGGAAACGGAAGGAGGAATGATTCCAAGAACATTCAGTACATCAGCCCTTAGAATCAAAAACAAATATTCATTTTGGGAGAGATTGCATTCATCGCCGCGAAAGAGTGGCCCTTCTGTTAGCGGGTATGATATCATTGCATTGCATTATTACCTTGCTCACTTATCTTCACTACTTTTTATCATTAATTCTTAATTCTTCTTTCATACGAGGAGTTAATATCAAACTTTTGTTTGACTGTAAATATGACTTTTAATGATGAGATTATTTTTAGTCACTCCACTCGTTCCTCATATTTACAGTTAGATTATCGATAAGTTTGTCAAAAATATGAGACTCTCTCTAATCATTCAAAAGTCTTACAAAAATATTCACAAATTCCGTGTTTTGTTGTTTGAGTTTCGGATCTATTTTCTAGTTTTTGACTTTTTTTTGGTGTCGAAAATTAAGTTTTTATTGATCGATGATTTTGTCTTTCATATAACACTCAAATTGACTTCTTTTATGATTGCTTTCGAATATAATTTAATCAGCTTTTTGTGTAAAATCTCATTTCATTCCAGTCTTTGATTTTTCAGATTTGCAATGGATTTAAAAGCTATGGTAAAGCCTTTTTCAGATCAGAGCAGATAATACACACAATAGAGAAGTGACATAAAGTGATCAATAAGTTCACAGCAATGCCCAGACTTTTTAGTGAAAGCCTTTTATATGTGATTGTATTTTATCAGATTCTGACTAAAAAACAAAACTCTTTTAAGTAATGTTTAGCGAAAAGAATGAGTAGAAAAGAAGATAAAATTATGTTTTTTTATTATAGTCTTTAATTTAGAGACAAATTTGTCCAACAAATCATATTTTGGAGATTTGATCTTAACTTTTATTGTCGATTCTTTGCTCTATTACTGACCGAATACTCATCAATTGTAAACACAGTTCCCGCCTTATATCACAAACAAATCCAAATCATATTCATGTCAATCGATTTCTAAATTATTTCCTGTTTTCTATAAATGTGAAAATCAAGAGAGAGAGAGAGAGAGAGAGAGAGAGAGAGAGAGAGAGAGAGAGAGAGAGATGCAAATATTTATTATTGATTTAAATGATGTGCAAACAAACTCTTTGAAAACTGTAATGTAATTGAGTTAAAAACTAATCATTAAATTAATGATTTCACGAATTCTCACTAAAATCAACACATTTTTGAAATACTTAGAAGTCTTTTGTGAATTACTCGGAAATCGTTTCTTTTAGACTGAATTTTAAAATGTTTTTAAATTCATTCTGTAATTGAATCAAAAAATGAAATTTTCAACATTTAATCGACGCTTTCTTTGAATTGGAAATATTTAGTTTCAAAAAAATCATTGGCTATAGAATTACAGACACATTAAACTAATGATACAATTATATGAAGTGATAACTCGATTCTCAATACTTTCCAATTAAATAAAAAACAAATAAAACTGTAATCTCTATCACTCGTTGGACACAAGAATTTTATCCCTAATTTAATAAAAATTTATGCATTTGTTTCGTTGCTTTAATGGTGTGCAGTACAGGATAATTATGCTGTGCTATCAGTATTATATCAGACTATGAATATTCAGACCCAATGAGAATAATATTTCAATTCCTTATGTTTGCAAAACTGCTAATTATTTCACAAATTAAAAATTTCTCAAAAATAGGGCTAATTATGCGAAAGGGCTGAGCAATAAAGACATTCCTTTGAATCGATAGTGTCGTCACAGCAATACTTTTACTGCGCTTCGGGTAATAAAGTGTAACCTTTTTGTTTGAGATATTCCTTTTATTGATCAAGACTTAACTAGGTTATTCATGCATATGTGTCTATATATACGACACTGCATTCAAATTGGAAACATATTACTCAATATTGTGACTCAATTTAATTGAATGAAGAGATAATGTAAATGATTCGCAATTTATTTGTACGAAATAATTGAGTTTAAGACAAAATACTTCAGACAATGTATTCAAGAATCGATTTTTTCAATGAAAAGCATTTGCAAAGAATTTTACAATACTTTGAACTTTCATTAGAAGTCAAAGAAATCGAGTATTGAATTAAAAAAATGAACACATTTTGAAGGCGACCCAATTTGACACTAAATTCTTGGATACTAGTAATTGATAGTCTATTTGTATTTCGTGTAGCATTTTATTAGACTTGAATTTTCAATTACTTGTATTCCTATAAATCATTTTAAAGATAGAGTGCTGTTATGTTTATAGCCTTTAATCCACTTAAAGCTAAATTGAATTACTTTGACATTTGAAGACATTTTAGTTTCTTAGACTTTAATAAAAACTTTGGACAGAATTTAAGGTTAACTTTAAAATCATACGAAATCTAATGAATTGAGTTTACGGTCTTTAAAATGAGTTTCTCCTAAAAAACAACTTCTCTTTCTATTCTTTGAATTCTAGGGGGAAAAAGTTAAAATTATTCTCAGAATTGCTTTTAATATTAGAATGAGGGCATAATTTTGATTTAAATTGGATTTTTGCCTTTCTTATTTATAAACTACGAAATATTTTTAAGGCATAATCACCCAGAATTCAAAAGTATTTGAAATGTAGTTTCAAATATCACACAATTCCTTGAAATTTGATTAAATTCTTGTAGACTTACAAGAATTCTGGTTATTATTCAAATAGAAAATTCTATTGCATGCTCATCTATTTATATTTACTCATATGTGTGTGACTTTCTATGACTATCCTTGGCATTTTCATGTTATTCACAAATTCAATTGAGTGGAAAATGTTGTATTTAATGGCATGTTTCTGTAGATCTTGCTTGATATTGCCACTCACATTCTATGACTTTAAAAGGTATAGTTAATAACAGAGATGACCAAGAGGGTCTAGACCAAATACCCCTCTCCCAAAGATAGATGGTAAGGTTGCAGAAAATTATGCACTAAATTATTTGAGAAACGCTGAACCATATTAAAATAGACCTCAGATTTACAAAATATGTTCGATCATGGCTAAAAATGTTTTTTGCAACTTTTGAAAACCTCCCCCCCCCCCTTATGTTTTTTCAAAAAACTGCCATTTATTCCCCCTAGGATCGTCTGACCTTGGCCATCTTTGATGTAAACTTTTTTTATACATTCATGTTTGAATCTTGTACATTTCTCTCAACTTATTTGAAAATATGTCACTCCCTTTGTTATCTCTGAGGTTAGATTGAAATGTTGTTCGAAGTAAAGAGGAATTGAATCAAATTTTTTCGGAGCTCTTAATTCGGATTGAAATTTGGAGATAAGCATTGATTTCATGGGGGAATACTTCGTCTAATTTGTGTTTCCAGTCAATGCAATCCAAGTCTATCACAACCTTTACGTCAACTCAATTCGATTCAAAGAATTTTAAGCAAAATTTTGATTTTAGATTATATTTAAATTCTGCTCTCAATTCAAGAGTCTGTCCTCTCTTAGAATTTTAAGTATTTTTATTAGAGTTTAATTGATTATAGAGAATATTCTGCACGTTTATGTGAAATGCTCTCAACCCATCTTTTACTAGAGCTAATTCAAGGAATAAAATTCAGATTCAACTCGAGTGGTAACAGTCCTTAGGCTTTACCTCTCGTTATTGGTATGGATTTAATAAAAGCAAAATTACTGGTCATTTGGTAATAACATTGAATTTATGTAACATTTGAGTCTTAAAGTCTCTCACGTATTGTTTCACAACATTTGCGTTCAAATATTATTTTTGAGTCGACCACCGAATTGTCTGAACACACAATACAACTAACATTCTCTCTCTATGTAAACACTGTGAGCACAGACACAGCTCTGTATTGTAAAGGAACGTTGTATGAGAGGAACAGCTGCGAAAACTTCACGAATTTGATCAATAAAATAATCGATAAAACTGTTTTCAATTATTTCTTATGAAATTTATTCCTATTTCTCAATGAATATTTCAAAAAACATGTTCAAAATGATCCTTATTTTCAAATATTTCCAACATATTAAAAGTACTAGATTAAAAACAAAATTCTCAGTCATTTAAGTCCAAAAGTGAACTCATATTAAATCGAAATATATGTTGTTTTTTAGTTTTAAAAAAAAGGAGAATTTTAAATGAAATACACTATAATTGTTTGGAAAGGCGTTCATATTTAACATGATTTTGCTTTGTATGGATTCTCTATTTATTCCGTTCCCCAAAAGAATTTATTGCATTCATTAATATGAATGGAATTAATTAATAGAGAATTTCTGGGATAATAGCTATTCTTGAAACTGATTTTTCATTCTCGCCTTAATTACACAATTAATTTGTTTGTCTCTCTTTTTTTCACTCAATTTATTGCTCTCTTGTCTGTAATGAACATTATTTTTGCGTCAAATTATAAACATAACTATAATTGCATTTATCTGATTGCAGACACGGCGAGGACCTAATCGTCACACCATTTGCACAAATTCTGGCCAGTCTTAGGAATGTGCGCAACAATTACATTCATATAACGAATGTACCATGTCCAGTTAATAGGTGAGTTCTCGTTTATTCAATTCTGCCACTACCATGCTACTAATGTTTTATTGCTATTCATTTAATTGCATTTGTTTTGCATTACATTGTTATCAATTATTAATTGATTTTCAATTGGATCTGTCTTTGAGGCAGATTTTGCCCATCAATCAAATTATTATTTTAAGGCAAATATTTGCAAAATTTATACTCCTTTTGCTTACAAATTAATAAATGAATTAATGTTTGAAATAAGTGTTTGACTGTAAATGTCATTAAATGAATAATTCATTTGAACAAAACTAATGGCAATCATCTGAAACGATGACAGGCCTAAAGAAAACAGACGTCCGTCGTATACATCACTGCAACAACAACTGGTACAATCGAAACAACAGCCCCTCACCGACGATGCAGTCAATAAACTAGCGGTCGATACTCTCGAAGAGCTGGATTGGTGTCTGGATCAGTTGGAGACCATACAGTCTCACCGGTCGGTGGGAGATATGGCCACTTCCAAGTTCAAGAGAATGCTCAACAAAGAACTCAGCCATTTCTCAGACTCCAAATCTGGTTCTCAAATATCTGAATATATTTTCCGCACATTTCTCGGTAATTATTCAATGATTACAACTCTTTTTGATTATAACTTGAGTTCAATTTATAGAAAATAATATTTATTCAAATAACAATTCAGACAAACAGGAAGACCTCGACCTTCCGTTTCTTAGGCTGGAAGACGGCATAGCCCAGCAGTCAGCACCGGGTCATGTGGTGGCAACTGCCAAAAGTATACTACCCGGCCCTAATAGACCAGAACCATTGGCCCCTAAAGCCGGTCAAATGATGTCACAAATAACTGGTGTAAAGAAGCCGTTAAGTCATACAAATAGTCTGACAAAATTGCCAAAACATGGCGTCGATACGCCTCACGAGGAAGAGCTCGATAAGATATTTGATGAAATTGATAGATGGGGTTTAGACATGTTCAAAGTGGCCCAGTACTCTAATAAACACCCTCTTACTTCTGTTATGTATACTATTTTCAGAGTGAGTACAGAATTTCATTTCAACTCTTATTCTCTCTTTTGGGAACATTTTGTCTGAATATAAAATCATTAGATTTTAATGTTTTCTCATATATTATATAATAGTTTACATAAAGCAATGACGAGAAGAGAAAATAGAAATTTACGTTTTATTCAGAGGAATATTTCATCGAAATTACATTTTTGATGATATATTAAAATGAAAACTATGTTTAGTATTCTTCAAATCGATATCGAAATTTCTAATAAATGTCTTTGAGTTGTAGTAAATGGATAGGACTTGTATTCACTTACATTCACTTACATTCACTTTCCACTATTTTTCACTTCAAAATTCATTAAAATTTCGTTTGAATTATCTCTAAAAATATTCTTTTCATTGATTTACACAATAATTACATCTGCTTTTAAAGTAAATGAATATTTTGATAGTTTGCAAAACAAATCGAGTCCTAAAATTAATGCAATAAATCAAACATATCTGAGATTGTGATAAGTGTTTTCCTATGCAAACCAAAAATAGTCCGCAAATCATAAATAAAAATGATTTGACTTTATTACTAGTGTTTGATAAGTTGTGATCAGTTGAATGTCACTCAAACACTGCTTTTATTCAAATTAAATTTTTTATACAATTATTGTAATAAACAAATAAAAAACAATTTTATCTGTTTTTAATGATAGGCACGTGATTTG
>JAQIWF010001439.1:0-12009 GCA_034694965.1 Ceratozetes gracilis | reverse complement strand
CATTGAATTACTGTAAGTTCTGGAATAGTGTGAGACATATGTGTTTGAGGCTATGAGCCATACATTTGTATTGTTCTTATAGTTTAAGTGGAATTTTACTGATATTAATACAACTGAATATAAGTTTGATAGAAAACCATAAGTATGTGCAAAAGGCACTGAGTATTTGAAGGCTAAATGACTGATGTATTGGCTATTTGAAGGTTAAGTCTGATCTGACTGATTGATAAACCAATGTATGTGCAATTAGCACTAAATAAACTGATAAATGTTTGCCCTCTGCTCAGGCAATGGCCATTGCCTGGGCAAGGTTAAATTAGTTGTTCCACAACATCATGTTTTATATATACCTGTATTATTACAAAATTGTGATTATTGTATACAAATATTTTACTCAGCAATATTTAAATTGTTCGAGCTAAAATGAGCTTTTATAAATTAAACAATTTAAGTTTATTTGCAATAATTTGTATCTTGGTCAATGCTATGTGTCGGTATGGAATTGATGGAAAAATCAATGGCAAAAAATTAAGGAGTAAAACAGAATCAAGAATTGTTGGTGGTAAGCGGGCTAACATTGGACAGGCAACATACCAGGTCTCTTTGAGTGACCCTCTTGGCCGTCATAGATGCGGGGGATCATTAATTGGACTACGAACTGTTCTCACTGCAGCCCATTGCTGTGAAAGTCACGAGTAAAATAAACTAGGCTTTTATCATGAAGATTAGGGGTCGCCGTCGGGGTAATTGGGAAGGGTAATTGATAAGATACTCCCACCTGAGGTTTGAGTTGGATGGCAACCTCTAATTTTCATGTCAATCGGAATGAAGATTATAAGGAAATAACTTTTTTGAATTATCCATTTAGTTTCAAAATAGAAGAGCATATGATTAAATACGACGGCCTTGATCATAGCAAACTCAAATTAACAAAAAATATCAGTAAAGTTATAACTCACCCTGATTATAAAGTGGTAGGGAATACAAATTATAGAGAGCACCTTGAAGCCGATTTTTGCATAATCCATATAAAAGACCCTGTTAAAATTTCACCTACAGTTAAAAAGATTCATTTAGTAGATAAAGAGCCTCAAGTATGGAGTAAAGTAAAATTCACTGGATGGGGAGGCAACGAATTTGAAGGTCTCCCCTTAAAGCATTTACAAATTACAACATTAAATATGATTCCAAGAGATACCTGCAATAAAATGATAGAATATAATTATACAGAAATGGTAATTTGTGCCATTTCTATGACATCCTCAATATGCCACGTAAGCTATTAGTAATATTTGTACTAGATAACTTAGATTCATTTATTAGCGTGATTCAGGCGGACCATTAGTAGATGGTAATAAATTAGCAGGGGTTGCATCTTGGATGTCAGGTTGTATGGTTGACCGACCCAATGGATTTGGGAATGTTCATCATGTTATAGACTGGATTAAAGCCAACATAATTTGAAAGTAAAAATAAGTGTTATTTTAGTAAAATTATCATGATTAATTGAATATTTTAGAGACTAGTCATTAAAAACATTATTCAATTTTTCTTTTTATAAAATAATTTTTTATTTGATTTTTTACGATCATAGCGTAGTTTTCGGAGTATATAATTTGGTAACTTAACCCCCCCCCCCCCCGACGATTTTTTATTGATGTGGAGTAAGAGAGGGTTAAGCAACCATTGGCTAAAATGCCCTGGTTTTAATATACTTTAACAGGGAGTAATCTTTATCTCATAGTCTTCACCGAATGTTTGTTATATCTTTGTTGGTGTTAAAAAAGTTCATATAATTTTTGTGCACAGTTTATCATGCAAAATTTATTCCTAACCCCTTAGTTAGTAGAAGTAGTCAACCAATTAATTACATCATGTTTTATAAACACCTGTTTTATTATAAAATTGTGAGTTTTGTATAAAAATATTTTATTTCAGCAATATTTAAATTGTTCGAGCTAAAATGGGCTTTTATAAATTAAACAATTTAACTTTATTTGCAATAATTTGTATCTTGGTCGATGCTATGTGTCGGTATGGAATTGATGCAAAAATCAATGGTAATAAATTAAGGAGAAAAACAGAATCAAGAATTGTTGGTGGTAAGCGGGCTAACATTGGACAGGCAACATTCCAGGTCTCTTTGAGTGACCCTCTTGGCCGTCATAGATGCGGAGGAGCACTAATTGGACTACGAACTGTGCTCACTGCTGCTCATTGCTGTGAAAGTAACAGGTAAACTAGGCTTTCATTATGAAAATCCAGGAATACCCCCTGAAATCCAAGATTTGGCAAAATTTCCTCAAATAATTTGAAAACTTTACATTACGTCAATGGATGACATAAGTGTATCGAATTTTAAAGTTCAAGGGAAGCGCAATTTGTAAGATACTCCCACCTGAGGTTTGATTTGGATGGCGATCCCTAATTTTTTGTCGGTTGGAATGAAGTGAATAACTTTTTTAAATTATCCATTTAGTTTTATGATAGAAAACCATATGATTAAATACGACGGCCTTGATCATAGCAATTTTAAATTTTCATTAAACTAGATAAAATTAGCTAGTTATTAGAATTTAGCTAATATATTTCTGATCCAACCCTCATCATTCTTCAGCCAATCCCAGAGCAGTCAGTTCACAATTCTATTAACATTAAGTATGAGCAAGATAATTCAATTAACTTGATAAAAAGGTTTACCCTCATGGTCTTATACTCATTCATGGTTGTGTTAAGCCAATCTTTAAAATATTGGTCAAATTTATCCTGTTTGCATTTATCATACTCTTCATGGAAACAATTTGAAAGCAAAAGAACCTTGCCACTTGTACTTTTGACATCAGAATAAGGGGAAAGTTTTTCGTTCAATGCTGTTGCACAGTCATCTTTTGCGCGTTGTCTCTAAACATGTTAATTAAAATTTTATATTATAATTATGATCCAGTTCATATTTACCTGTTTCTTAATTTGAACTACCATCTCTTCAACAAAAATGTGATCGGTGCATTTGATGATAGTGTCAAGTGTTTTATCATTGATCTTGTCAGCTTGACACATCTGGGTTCTTACTCTATCCAAGAAGTTTTTGTGACTCTCGATCGCAAATGAGCACTGAATTAGGGCTGGAATTACCAGAACTAAATGCAAATTAATTTTCATTTTAAAAAAATCTCTCCGATACTTATTTTTTTCTAATTAACTTTTTTTGTATCAATGCTATCCTTTTTAAAATGCTTATAAACCCTAATGATCGACTGAACAAATACATTTGAATTATTTCAAAATTTGCATTTTATCTGGTTAAACAGAATTTTGCAATTTTGTCTCGAATGTTGACGAGTAGAAAATCAGAGAGGGATGGCCAAGGGTATAGGCAAAATCCCTTTGTAGTAAAAAATTTAGGATATTCCCCTCCCTCCCACTTTCCTGGAGCTAAGGTTAACATTAGGTCTACTGAGAAGATCTTGGACAGACACTAGGTCTTTGTAGAAATTTTGGCATCAGGGATCATAAACTTTCCCCTCCCTGTCGTTTACCAGCTTGGCCATCCCTAAAATGAGGCAATTTATAGTCGTTAAAAATGTGCATGCTTATCAAATATATTGACTATATTAAAAAGTTTTAACATTCATTTATCAAGTTACTTTGTTAATATAGTTACACAAACCAGGATATGAAAAATTACTTTTTATAATAATTTTAAATTACCTTGATTACTAACTAAAATTATAAAGTTAATATTAATTGTGAATGGTATAATTTAATATAAACTAAATGTATATTTCGAAAAAAGTAAAAATTTATAAACTTGATTGAGTATCCTAGGAACATGTAATTGAAGCAAAACAATAAATACTACTAGATAATAAAGCACTTGAAACTTGAGATAAGGTACATTATAGTGCTTGAAATGTGACAAATTTGATTTCCTTCTCTTTATTATAACTTATAAGTTAATCTCCAATCACTCCCTCAAGGGATTCCATGGAGGGATTCCCTCAAATTCCTTTCACTGTTTTCAGTGCTAACTTATACCATGGTAGTGAATGTCAATTAAATCACAATAAATCAGAAGAGAAAAATCAAATCGAATGTATATTTTTTAAAATGACTACATTATGCTCTTGTAAATGTGAGGGATTTGGGAATATAATTCTAAGGGAATCCCTTATTTAAAAAATCAACGTGAAGTAGGAACTCCCTTTTCAAACACTAGTACCTTATCACAATTGATAAAATGACTCAATACTATTGGAAGACTTATTAAGAATATAATCCTAATCAATTTGTTGCATTTCATTTATGTGTCACAATTTTACTAATTATAATTAAAAGGTGTGAATCACTACTTATTAATTAAATAATTATATAAATATTTCTGTAATTTCTTTGTAATTTGAAACCTAAAAAGCAAAATGTCGGCAATAAAACCATTGGGTATATTCTGGGACATTGAGAACTGTCCCATACCTGACCACAAAAGTGTGTCGAGTGTGGTCAAAGTGTTGCGTGATTTTGTCCTAGAAAAACACCCAGAGTGCGGCTCCTACACCAAGGAATTTTCCTGTGCCTGCGATGTCCATAATCTTTCCAAACGTATGACAGAGGGACTGGACAATAGTGGTGTTCATGTGGTTCACGTCAACTCCACCGCTAAGAATGCAGCCGACGATAAAATAAAAGAATTGGTTGATATCTTTGTTGACAAATATGGCGGCACAGGTTCTGCAGTTCTTTGTATTATATCGAGTGATATAAACATGGTCAAACAAATACATAACGCAAGGCGCAAGTACTTGGATGTGCTCCTCATTCACGGCCCAAATATTTCCACTGATCTGAAGGATGCAGTGGTGGAGTCATATTTGTATGAAGACATTATCAATAAGGCAGAGAATATTTCCAAGATCACAACTCAAATTAAACCAGGTATTATTATTTAGTAATGCAAACTTAGATATTTAATTAACATGTTAACATTTGTAAAATAATCAGCTCTTCTGGAGATATCAAATCTACCGCTGAATAAAAGTCCCGAAGATATTAGTAAAAGATTGAGTCAACTCTCGAGTAATTGTGGCGGAAGACCACAACAGATTCAAAATGGAAAGGCATTCATAAGTTACAAATGCACTGAAGACGCCCAAAGAAGTCTGCAAAGAATAAATGGACAGGATGTCTTTGGCAAAAAATTAATCGCACAGCTATTAGCAGAAGACTCGGCTTCTAATCTAAATAAAAATAGGATTTCGAGTCAACAATATATTCCGGGTAATAATTTGGCCAAATATAAAGAGAAAAGTATGAGTCTAAACAATTTGACCCAAAGAGGTGTATATAAAAGGGATGATTTCAAGTCTGTCCTTAAAGGACTGCCAACCAATAGGGGAGATAACGTAAAGGAAATTGTTATTAATTTGGTCCAAAGTTGGGGCGATCGCTATATTAAACCAGATTTCATCGATGAAGTCCAAGAAGGGCCCCGACATGGAGATAGAAACCCTTTCTTATTTATAGTGGCTGTTGATAGAAAAGCCAACATGGCACTCCTTAACGCAGCCAAAAAGTATTTGAGACCAGGAGATGGACTACAATGGGATTTATACGATGTGTCACAACGAGCTAATAGACTTATGGTTTATCAGAACGATCCCTCAGTCAGATCAGTAATTAAAGGGCTGACCACAAAAAGTGATGAGGATGTAACAAAAACTATCCGTCAAATGGTCCACAACTGGAATGATGATCGAATTGACGCCCGTTTTGTCAAACATGTAAAAAGAGACGGTAAGTATGCAAATAAAGATGGAGATGTGCTGCTATTTGTGACGGCCACCAGTCCTCTAGACAATCAGGCTTTGATTACCGCAGCGGATAAGTATTGGGATTCGAGATTTGGTATCAAATGGGCTCAATATGAGAGAAAGTCATATAAAGACTCTGACCTCGAGTCAAATGCCAGTGATTTTGATCACATATCGAGTCAGTTCTCCTCCACTCAAGACTTAACTATTTATTCAAGTCGTCAGAATTTGAATGAAATTTCAGTAAGGGATGAATACAAAAATAAAGTGCCCACTTCATACAAAGGGTCTAATTCTAATAATAAGCAAGATAAAATAAAGGATCAGATAAATAATGGCAAGAATTTGAAAAATGAGGAATGTTGTACTCTTGTGCTAAAAGGATTGTTCACTAAAAAAGATAGCAATCTATTAAATGTGATCAGAGATCTGATCAGAGGTTGGAATGACCCAAATATAAGACCTAATTTTGTGTCTGACGTTAGTATCACAAAAGAAAAGAAAGAGAGGACAGAGGGTCAGCACAACCTTTTCATTACAACTATCAATGAGGATGCGTGCTCTGCACTTATCAATGGCGGGAAAAGGCACATGAAAGACAAGGAGGGCATTAAATGGGAACCCTTTACCAAATCAAAAAATAATGAGACATTCATTGAAGGACTGGTTGTCCGTAATGGTCAGAACCTGACAGAAGTGGTTAAAAAGCTAGTTTTTAACTGGAATGACCCCCAAATTAATCATAACTTTATTGAGAAAGTAGTGCGGGATAACAGGGATGGCAAGGAATTGTTGGTCGTCACCGCAACCAATGCTAGTAATAGCAGAGCCCTACAGAGCGGCGCAAAAAAACACTTAAGTAATGAAAGTGGTATCAAATGGTTTTTCACTCGTCGTAGAGAAATAGTCGGTGCCGTCAGAGAAAAGCCCAGCCCGACCCCAGCGCCCAAGAAAACAAAGCCTATTGAAGGTTTATCTACACAAATAGACATTAATAATAATTCCATGAAGACAAAATTTATAACTTTAGATAATTTGGGCAAGGGCTCTTTTGGAGAAGTAGTCAAGGTTGAACACCGCTTATCAAGACAAACCTATGCGGTCAAAATAATTAAACTTAATCCGTTAAATTCACCAGATCAATTTGATAAAATACTGAGAGAAGTGAAAATGGCCAAAAAAACAATGGCCAATTGTAGTGGTGATTATGTCGTCCAATATTATAATTCCTGGGTTGAAGACCTTAATAATTGCCTTTACATTCAGATGGAATTGTGTTCATATAATCTTAAGACTATTATTGATGAAAAGCCAAAATTTTTTAACCGAGCAAAAGATTTTTTAATGAATGACTTCGAGTATTTTACTTCCTGTCAATTATTTAAAGAGCTGTTGGAATGCGTGCAATATTTGCACGAATTAAAGCCATCCATAATTCATAGGGACCTCAAACCTGCAAATATTCTCGTTGTAGAAAAGCCTATAAACGGGAGATTTTTAAAACTTAGTGATTTTGGTCTAGCTACTTTTGATGAATCAACAAATAGATTACATTCACGTGTTGGAACACCCAAGTATACCGCACCAGAAGTGTTATCTGGTTGTGATGCTCTAGGTACATATAGTACAGAAGCTGACATTTGGAGCCTATCTGTGATATCACAGGAATTGTTTGGCTTTAATATCAATTCGTGAGTTTCACTCAAAAAAATATTATTTTAACTTTTTGTTTAATTATTAGATCTGATAACAAGATAACGGATACCAAGTTTTTGAGGCTTAAATGGAGTGCATTAAACGCTCAGATATTAAAAATGCTTAACCCTGTTTATAGGAAAAGGCCCTCTTGTGCTCAACTCTTATCTAGTTTTAAAGAATGGGGCCTAGATCAATTTGAAATAAATCTGGCTAGAAAATTAATAAATATCGAAGATAGGAATAATTTTTTTGCAAAATTTCTGACCACCAAATTAAATAAATAATTGTATCAATATTGTTTATTGTGTTTGTTATCATGGTGGTTACAATATTGGTATTCGACTGTATCTTTAATATTTGTATTTAAACTTTTACTAATTTTGCAACAATTATCTTTTTAGTTACGAGGAAATTCTTTCTTGCTCTACTCTCAGATGCAGTTTAAACCACATTCATTCAAATCCTTGTCTAGAGTAGATTCCAAATATATAATTTTTATCTGCAATTCGCCATGACCAAGTCCAGTCCCGAGGCCTGAAAGTTCTACTCTTGGAACGTGAAATTAAGCTTTTGAAAGATTTGATTTTGAAAGATGAGTTTTATAGCATAATCAGAACCATCAATAGTCTAATTCATTAAACTTTGAATGAAAACAATAGTACAAACTCTAATAAAAAATCTAACTCATTGTCACTATTGTGTTATTAGAAATTGAACTTGTTAATGTCATAGTAAATCTTGATTTGTTTATTACTGTCTACTAAAGTGTAAAACTCATCTTTCAAAATCAAATCTGTCAAAAGCTTAATTTTACGTTCCAAGAGGAGAACTTTCAGGCCTCGGGAATGGACTTGGTCATGGCGAATTGCAGATAAAAATTATATTTTTGGAATCTACTTTAGACAAGGATTTGAATGAGTGTGGTTTAAACTGCATCTGAGAGTAGAGCAATAATGATTTTCCTCGTGAGAATATATATATATATATATATATTGAAACGAAATGTTTAAATGCACACAAAATGCACACAAAATGCACCCAATTTGCACTTGGAATTCAAGGCTCAAAAGATAATTCCTATCTTTTGAGTTGGATTCGGGCAAATTCGGTGTCGGGTTTCACTGAGTCAGGGCTTTGAAGCCCTGAACTAACGGAAGACACTGATAAGCACCTTATTATGTGTCTTAACGTGTCTTTTGTTGGTTAAATTTGAATTGAAAAACCTGTCCTTTGATACCAGTGATTCCAATTGATCTATATCTGTGCCAAAACCAGTAAATACAATTGATTTAATCCAAAACCTGTGAGTAACCCATTAAGTTAAACATTCCTAACCGATGCTTATCCTCTAGTCAAAGAGTTAACTTGGTCATTTCAGCCAAACCTGTGCCAAAACCAGTGATCGTAACTGATCTAGTCTGTGTGTCGGTGAGTAACCAATAAGTCACACATTCCTAACCGGTATAATCCTCTAGTCAAAATGTGAACCTGGTCATTCCAATTGTACTTGTTGTCAATCCGGTGATCGATAACTGATCTAGTCTAAAGATCTGTGAGTAATACCAATAAGTTAAACATTTTTAACCAGTGATAATCTCTAGTCAAAGAGCAATCTTGGTCATTCCAGACGTAGCTGTACTTGTACCAGTGATCGTAACTGATCTAGTATGAGTACCCGTGAGTAACTTGATTAAGTCATAAATTCCTAAACGGTTCTTATCTCTAGTTAAAGAGCAAATTCGGTCAGTCCAGACAAGCCTGTGTTCAGACCAGTGATAATAACTGATTTAGTCTGATTATCCGTGAGTAAACCTGATTAAATCAATTTAAAATTCAATCATTAATTAAAAAGTTATTTAAGTTCAATCAACAGAAATACTTAAATGGGGTGATTGTATGTTCCACATGAAAATTTTATTTTTTATTATACTTATGAAATATGGGAAAGAAATCAGGATCAACGTGTGAAAGGTTATTTTCTTGTGGATATTTCAAGTTTAGGTCAATTAACCATTCAATTAATGTATTTGCTTCTAATATTTTTATTTATACCTTTAATAATGGAAAATCGAAAGCCACTTAAAATGAGGCAAATTATGTTAATCTATAATTTGTTCATGGTACGTTTTATATTTAATTGAATAATTTATTAATTTATTTAATTAATTTTAAAGGTCCTATTAAACGGTTATTTTTTCGTTAAAGTTCTGTTCGGTATAACTCGTTTTGGTCGCGAAATGTGGAACTTCTCGAATCCAAAGAACGATATTTCCAATAAGGCGATGGAATTTATAAATGTGGCACATCTTTACTATTTGTCAAAAATAATCGACTACCTTGATACTATTTTTATGTGCCTTAAGAAGAAACGCAAACAAATTACATTCTTACATGTTTGGCACCATGTCTCCATGGTTTATGCTGGATGGATGTTTATGAGATATAATCCATGTATGTTTACATATAAATAGAATTTGATTAGTTTCATAATTAACAATTACAATTATTGAGATATGCCGACCTGTGCTATTATCCCTATTGTCAATGGATTTATACATGTTTTGATGTATGGCTATTACGCGCTTTCCTCGTTAGGCCCTCAATATGCAAAATATTTGTGGTGGAAACATTATATTACCAGAATTCAAATATGGCAGTTTTATTTACACATGATCTGGTACATAATTATCTATCTAAAGCAGACGGACCTACCATGGGGTTATGTTTGGGCAAACTTAATAAATTGCGCCGCATTTCTAATATTATTTATAAATTATTATTTCAAATCGTATTCAATGAGATAGTTGTCCAATAAAAAGACCCAAAAACAATTTGAAGGAAATTTCCAATTTCAGTATTTTTATATTGACTTTTTATATTGACTAAAATTTTGATAAACCATAGTTCCAGAAAAACATTTCCAATTTATTAGGAACATTTACGGGCTGGTGCCATTTGACCGATATGCCGATTGACCGATTGACCAACGATCGGTCAAAAAAAGTGCCATTTGACCGATTGACCGATGAAAAAATTATTTTTCAATAAATAATTGACAATTCATTTTTCCTGATTAATTAACTAATTAAATAATAGTTTTAAAGAATTTGGGTACAAAAATATTTTACCGGTTCTTCGGTCAATTTTAATCGGTTGACCGAACCAATTAAGCACCGATGAAAAATAAAATTTCTTCCTATAAAAAAAATTGACCGAAAATTATCGATCAAAATTTTATTTTAGATATTTCTGAAACAAATAATATTTTTAAACAATCAATACACCAAATAAATATTTTTAAAAATTAACCGACCAAATTTTTTGTCTTCGGCTCATCGGTCAATTTTAGGCGGTTGACCGAAGCACCTAAGCACCGTTTAAAAATTTACTTTTATCGGTACTAAAAATTGACCGTAAATCTTCCGAAATATGACAAACATCACTCAGATAAAATTATAGCTAAATGAAATACATAGTCAATGAGATACATTCTCATTGCTATTAAAAGCCGAGACTCTATTTGCCGAGACAATCTCCCATTGCTAATAAAAGCCGAAACTCTATGGGCCGAGACACTCTCCCATTGCTATTGAAAGCCGAGACTTTATTGGCCGAGACATTCTCCCATTGCTATTAAAAGCAGAGACTCTATAGGCCGATACACTAATTAATTGCTATTAAAAGCCGAGAATCTATGGGCCGAGATACACTCTCATTGCTATTAAAACCGAGACTATTGGCCGATACACTCACCAATTGCTATTAAAAGCTGAGAATCTAAGACCCTAAAAGAGCGCTCGACTCAATATATTATTATTATATTACCATTATATTATCCTTAGTTAATTTTTATTTTAATTATTTAAATTTATTATATTTTTATTAAAAGTTTTATTTTCATAAATATTATGCTGAAAATATAGAAATTTTTAGTTATCCAAAAATTCTCATTTTTGATTTTATTAAGATCTTGGTAAAGGTGTATGATCTTATTGATTAAAATGTGATATTAATTTCACTTTAAATAACCATTAACTAATCATAAAATGATGGGCGACAATTTTAACGAAATTAACCAGTCTTCGTGCAGATTCAAAGGTGAATAAGCTTAAAATTTAGTACCAAACGATAGCGAGGATATAACTGAAAATTGATAAGGGCATTTGTTCCATTTTTTGAAAACTTTTTAGGGCCAATTGAAAGTATGCCCAAGAAATAAATATGCCAACAATATCGCTGAGCAATCATTAGAAAATAACATACTGTGATACAGCTTGGCTATATCAATTATTTTGTCCAGTTCAGAAATATGTTTTAAAAGATAAGCATGCTCAGTTTTAATTCACAGGGACTTTGTCTGCAGAGGCAAAATGTCTGTTTAGGGAGAGGATTTTCACCTGAGCATTTTCAGTATAAACCTTTACGCCCATGCATTCGAGATCTTTCTGTCTCTTTGTATTTATTCTCTTTTATTATTATAATAATATTATTAATAAAATCTATTTGC
>JAQIWF010001438.1:0-12012 GCA_034694965.1 Ceratozetes gracilis | reverse complement strand
CGATCTGTGGGTTCGAGTCCGGGAGCTGCCATAAGACAGTATATAGTGTCTTAAGACGGGTAGAAAGACCACATTTTTAGTTAAATTTTGTTTCAATAATTTTCAATAATTTTTGTCCAAATGCTTTAAAATAATAACTATTCGTATTTTATTCAAATCTCTAATCAATGAAAGAAAAGGAAATTTTATTACAATTTTTGAGTCCATTTACTATTAATGCGATCAACAAATAATTGAATTTATATACAATTTATGAGCCAATTATCAGATGTTTTACATAATTAAATGTTTTTCAAATAATTTTTACTTTAATTAACATCGATATAAATGTTAACATTTAAGTGATTAAAGTGAAGACAAAAATATCAAAAAGAACTCATTTTAAGTAATGAGAAAATTGGGACACAATTTGTGTTAATAACACTTTAGAAACAAATCAAATGATCGTATTTTACATATTAATCACTATTTAATTGGAATGTCATTAAGTATTACACAATTGATTACCTGAAGTCACCTCTCATTCAAACCAATTAATACTATTTCACACAACTTATCAAAAAGCAAATCATTGAAACTGAATGAGTCCTCATATTTCCTGAAGAGTTTATTTAATAAACTTTTTTCCCTGAAATTTGAATGTCAGTCATTGTTATCCAAAGACCAGTCAATTGTCTCAATAGCTTTATATTAGTCTTGGTTTGGGTCCTCAGCCTAAGAGTATTCCTGAAAGTGGTTCAAGAGGTAGACATACATCACCTGAACTGTTCACCAGAAATTAGAAATCCGTTTGATTCAAGTTTAGGAACATTAGTCTTAATTGTAATGAAAGCACAAAAATAAAGGCATCGGAAAATGGATTAAAACTAAAAATTGTCACTCAATTGAGTTGCGATAAACATATGTAACCAAATGTATTGCAATCTGAGTCCACAGTCCTTATTATCAAACATTGCTTTCAATAAACTTATCGATTGCTTATCCAATAAAAACAATAAATAAATTTTAAACAAATATTAATTTTCAAAATAATCTCAAAATATATCAAATATAAGAATAATATTAAATATAATGATTGAGAAAATTAACACTTATCTCAAGTGTCCGTCATTTTGATTAATAGGTGTTTAGTTATGAAAACTTAACTAAAATTAATAAAAAAGAGTAAAACAATTGAATATTAAACACAACTTTAAAAACACGTGTTTTTGTAATAAATTAAAGTCTTAGAAATTACGTGAGTTTTCCTTCAAATGTCTTTTGATTTCTCTCTCATATAAAATGTATTTAACAAACTGTTTGTCAATCAGTTCAAATCAAAATGACCCGTCACTTACTGTCGTTACAATCTATCATATCGTGTATGACTGAGAGTTAAAATGTTGTTTTATGTGTGAAAATAAGGAAATGGTTTGCCTTATATTATATACAATTGTCTATGGATTTGAATCTATTGCATACACTTATGATATGAATAAGTTTTGCTCCGATAATAATAATTAGAATTTAGGAACTCTATAATTGCAAGATTAGTCCTCGCATTTTGATTCTCGAATGAAGAGCACAACATATTTGTTTCATCCGGACATAGGTTTATATCGAGTAAGTTTTGATTCACACCAACACCAAAGCAAAAACTTTTCAATCGTTTTTCGATTAATAAATTATTTTTTAGAAAAATGGAAACAAATGTTATTCTTATATACAGAGTGTCTGTCCTTCCAATCAATGTCTCAAATCAGTCCTCCCTTTCAGTCTTAACTGGAGTTTGGTTTTGTATTAGTCGTATACCTGTCATAGAGTTGGAGCCATTAGAATGTGCTGAGTATGAAGAGGCAGGGGTTAGGGGTGATCGACTTTCTGGACTGGGTGGTAGTATTGGTAGACCTGTGCCACAGGAAGGGGCTAAAGATGAAACCAGAGATGGGTTCGATGACGAGAAGAACGATGAGGTAGTGGTCATATTTGTCGGCACAGATGTAAACGATAACGGATTTACTGGAGAGTCAACGGGTGAGTCAGTGCCTACGCCGGGAGGGGGAGGGTTTATACGTTTTTCCTTTTGGCGTCGATTGCAAAACCAGACCCGAACCACTTCCTTCTCCATACAGAGGGAGTTCCCTAACATTGTTATCTCTTCCGAAGTGGGCTTCGGGTTGGATAAAAAAGCCCTCTCCAAAGCTACGCGGGTACTCGTTTCTATACTGGTCCGTTTCTTTCTGCGTCGACCACTAAGAGAGTCAGGAGTTGAATGTGCACTGTTTAGAGCCGTCGGATTGTTGAGCGACGCGTCCGCGTCTTCGAGCCATCGCTGGAGTAATGGCTTTAATTTACACATATTTTTGAAACTAAGATTCAAAGCTTCGAATCGGGATATTGTAGTCTGACTGAAGTCATTCCCATAGAGTTTACCCATAGCTAAGCCAACGTCTCCCTGAGTGAAACCTAACCATTCAATCAAATAAAGGGAATATTGAATATTGTATTCAATTATCAATCGATTGATTGGTTTTAATATAAAATGTGAGGAATAGTGAAGACATACCTAATTTGATTCGTCTTTGTTTGAAAGTCTTAGCGAATTGTTCTAATTCTTCCAAATCTGTCATCTCTTCGGGATTAGGATCAGTGGGACGGGTGGCCACTGCTTTGAGTGGCGGGTGTGTGTTAAGCACTGATGAGTTACTGGTAATAGTATTTGTGGTCGTATTTGTATTATTAGTGATATTATTATTATTACTATTATTAACGATAGTATTATTTGTACTGATTTTGGGTAATGAATGTGAAAGTTGTGCTCCGACTGAATGTGGATTGTGTTGAACCGAATGGTTGGAAGTGTTGTGCTGTTGGACTCCACTCGTCTGATGGGACTGTTGTTGTGTTGGCTGCTGAGAAGACTGATGTAGAGCTGAATGTTGTTGTGAGGAGTGATTCGATCCATTGAGAGGCGAGTGGTGTGTATTCTGTGCATTGACTGCTGTTTGCAATACCTGTTGTTGTGATTCTTGGAGTTGTTGTAACTGTTGTGCGGCCGCAGCCGCTGCCACTTGAGGTAACACTGACTGACCCGTCGCCAAATTGTGCAGACTTTGTTGGAAGAGACCTTGCTGCAACAATCCCTATTCAAAGAGTGGCAAAATTCTCATCAAAACCTGATTATAATTTTTGCATTCAAGTGATAACAAATTCTTTGGCAAACAATTGATTTGCATTTCCAACAAAAGCATTGCTTTTCGCATACATTTGACTCATTTTTTGCACTAAAATGTAAACGATTTTTACAACACTTGACTGAATTTTAAATATATTGAGTCAAAGACTTATTCTTCAAAGGATTTTCAAAACCAGTTTTGAGTGGGATGATCTTGGTTAATGGATAACTAGGATCAGTATAAACTAGCCTACTCCTCTCAATTTCTTGGACAAAATGTTATGTAATGATAAACAAGAAACAGCTGTTGAGTGCCTTAACATAAATTACAGATAATTTTTACCCTAGATTAGATCATTAAAAATATTAAATTATTCCATAGATTCTCGTAAATGTTATCGAAATCAAAATATTGGAAATGTAATGAATGTCTCACTTGATTCTGAAGAAGAAGTTGAGCTTGCAACTGTTGCAAGTTAGTGGGAAGCTGACCCATTTGGCCCAATTGACTGGCCATACCTCCCAATTGGCTCTGTTGTTGCAATAGAAGAAGTGGTTGAATGTTCTGCAGGTTTTGCTGCTGTTGTTGTAGTTGTTGTAACTGTTGCTGAAGTTGTTGCAGATCTGTGTTCTGATGGCTCAGACCTGACAACGTGTTGGTCACCGGTATCTTAATTCAACAAATCGAGGATTAGAATAGTTTGAGGCATTTGGTGGCACAGAATACCTTTGAGGCCTGTTGCAACTGTTGTGCTAAGCCAGCCTGCATTAGTAACTGCTGCTGACCTGCCTGTGCCATCAGCTAAAAATGGATTATTAATTTTAAATTTAGTTTTTAAAATTGAGATTTAAATCACTTATAGGAAGGGTATAGGAAGGGGTGAAAACAAGAATTGCTTTACTTTTCAAGCATTTGATAAGAGTTCAAATCCTTACCTGAGATAAGAGCTGATTGACAGACATGCCATTAGTGGCGGCCGCTGTGGCCAATGCCGCGGCTGCAGTGGCCAAACTGTTTGGGGATAGTTGTGAACTCATCTGTTGTCCGGAAACGGCATTCCCGCCATTCCTATCGTTTGAACCAAATTTATTGGAATTACGATTTGGGGTTAACTTCGAGAGTGGACTTCCGTTCGGTGTTTTGTCCAAACGATTTATATTATGATTGAGGGCACTGTTATGAGTGATACCCACTCCCATCGTAGCGTCAATGGGCTCGTCGTCCATAGCCTTTGAAGTAATGAATGAATTATAGACTTATTTAATGTTTAATAAAATGTGTACCAAATTGAGTGCTTTATCTGAATCGAGACTATTGTCATCGTCGGGACCCGAATCGTTGCTCGACCTGCTGTCCTGCGTGTCAGACAAGTCTCCGTTCATTCCTGGGTCTGAAATCATAATCAACTTATAAATCATTCAATTTTCATATCCAATGAAACTAATTATAAATTCAATTAAAAATTAGATGTTTTTAAGTAAACAATAATCCAAACGATAACCGCATTAATTACAGCTCTATTGACAAAAGCCCAAAAGTATTTAGCCTCAACATAATGCACCATGTTGAATACACTATTTAAACTTGATATACATATTTCACTCTTAATTAGCTCCTTGCTCAATTGTACTTTTATGCTAATTTATAGATACATAAATAGTCTTTGAGTTTCTCAAAACAATATGTATTTTGATGAACAAGGACAAATGAAACAATTAATGAATCACTCAAAGCACTCATTACGTATTATGATAATGTGATGGATTGATAAACAAATGGTAATATTTTAATTTTATCGTGTTAAGTCAACTATTTATTACACTGTGTTTTCCAGTTAACCTTATCTATCTGTGCAACATAATTATTACCCTAACAAAGGATGGGAAGCAACACGTGATATAAGAACAACATTGCTCATTTCAGTTCTGACTTGACAATCTTGGATCTCCCATATAAATATTTGATATATCTTGGTGAAATTTCTTTAAAATCAATTACATGGAGGAAATGTCAAGAAATAAATTGATTTTCATAGAAATGTTTTGAATATAAAATTGAAGTGATTTTGAATGCTTGCAATGGATGCAAATGCAGACATAAATCATTGATTTTTGTGCCAATGTCTGGGAATTATATTTAAAGCATTGGTATATACCCTAAGCCAGTGTCAAATCGAAAGGAATTGTCGTCAGAAGACTTCTCTTCATTCATAAACCAAATATATTTTCATATTTTACAGAACATATATATAAAACTCAAATAAGAAAGAAAATAATGATAAAGAAATGGAGAGAAAATTTGACAGCTCTTCGAGCGAACAATTTTAGCCAGAAATGTAAAAATCAAAATATTTTAATAAACATTTGTGACAAACATTGCAAACATTGTTTATTCAACTTTTTCTCGAAAACATTTTTCTTATCAAAAAATGATTTTTTGCCTGACTTTTGATATTTTATTATATATTTTATGTTTTCATATTCTCATAGAATATACGGAATATTCCGTTCGTATAAACCTTTGAGTCTATGTATTGAAAAATATGTATTTTTGTATAAATCAGTATTCGATCGACACTTTTCTCTGTCATCCCTTCGATTGTAAACATTCTTTACGAACCAAATTCCCTGAGTTTGTAGTGAGAGGAGTGACATAACAAACAACGAATGTCTGACAAACGCAGTTCTGGTACACAGTATTGATGGCAAAAGAGGACAGAATCTGCATAGAGTTAGCAATAGGACATTGAGAGCACATGTAGGCACAATAAATGTACTCTTGTATGAAGAATCAAACATTCAAATTATTCAATGGTTAAGAAAACATGTTTGCCTATGCACTCGGCATAGCAAATGTCCGATTGAGACACTACTGCCTGTGCTCTACCGTTCCGATTGCTTTTGATAGTAATGGAAGAAAAATGCAAACAAACATTCAAATAAAGATAAGAGATTTCTTCCCAAAGTATGGCTTCCATTAAATTCTATGTCCGAAACGCTGTATATTTAAATGTATTTTATGTTATCATACATTAGAAGCAAATGTAAACATAAAAAACAGATTCGAAACAAACTCTGATAAGAATTCAAATCTGAATAATCAGAATAAATGCATACAAAGTGTTCTCAAAGCAAACAAGAGATAAAAAGTCCAAGAATTCAAACTCAAATACCTTTTATTACAAATAGAAACTTCAAGACATTCATCTCATAGATCATTGTATCCTTGAGAATATTTGTTTCTAGGTAAATTGGTGTTTCAAATATACACAATATGTGAACAAAAAGTTTGAATGAATAAAAATTAGAAAACAAAAGCTTTTGAACATTAAATTCATTTTTATTCAATCTTCGGAAAAGAAGAGCAAAACATGAGTTATATAAAAGCGAATAAATAAAACAGATTTTGAAATAAAGCGATATAAGAGTGGAGACGAAAGTGAAAAAATTGTGAATATATACGATATGATAATAGCGGTGTCGAGAAATATGAGAGTTTAAGTGCAATACAACAGCGCTTACACAATACAATATGCAAGACATTAAAAGTGAAGGCAGTGCACAGATAGAGAGCACAGGCATATAAAGTGCATACAAAATAGCGAATGCGAGCACACGAACGACGGATAAGATAATGTTATTTTGAAGATGGATTGTGTGCGATAATGTATGACCTAATCTGCCTATTCAACCTTTCCATAGCCTCTCCATAGCCAGACAACTATGCAGTGCTCCCATACCAAAGAAAAAAGACTTTTGGTTCGCGTCAATGTTCTATCAATCTTTGTGTTCGGGCATATATTTGAATGTAGGGACACCCAGCACCATTACTCATCAATTGTTTCATCAATTCAAATTGAAAAGAATCTAGCTTAATTAAAACTTTGCCGTTAAGAAATGACACAATTAGATCCATTTAATACAGAAGTAAAAACTGATACAATTAATTGGGGTGCTTTATATTTGAAAAGTAGGTCCAATTGGGTGACCCCTGAATTAGAAATCACTTCTTATACATAAGTGAGGCCGAGAGCCAAAAGATAGGAAAATTGTTGGGAAAATCTATTGCCTGTCTGTCTGTCTTAATGCCAGTGCTTTCATGGAAATCAGGGCTATTGCTGTGAAATTGATTTTTGATTATTTCTCAATTTCAATAAATCACATCCGATAGCAGACACCAAACACTTGAACAGTAGTACCATTGATATCCGAGCACTGGTTAAACACTTTGCATGTCTTACAACTTTTATGCCGATCTTCGGTATGGATGTGATGAACACTTGAGAGAAGTATTCAATAGTTTTATCAAATATTTCAAACTTTCATTTTATTGAAAACATGTTTTCCAATGATTTTCTCCTTTAAGTGATTTATAGTTTTTACGGATTTACGATATATTCCTCTTATATTCAATCAAACATTGACTGAAAGTTTCAATTTTTGAATATTATGTAAATGTATTCCGAGAGAAAACAGTCTATTTCAAAATGGTCAATTTATTGGTCTAAAAATCAATAATTTCAAACTTTTTCCAAAATTAAATTGCTTTAAATGTTGAAAAGATTTTCGCTGCTCTCAAATTGAATATCAAATGTATTCAACAAAAATATTGCCACCTTTTCCCAGAATTATGGATAAAAAGTGAATAACTCAACCAACTTAGTGATGACCACCACTTTTAACAGCTCACAAAACCAAGTAATCATTAGATCATATGGAAAATTGAACTTTTGAAAAAGGGTACCCTGGTCAATCTCACAATAAAATAATTTGTTGTAAAAAATGTTCATTAATCTATTATTAAAGAGTGTTGATGATGGAGAAGCATGGTCGTCTCAATATGAAAATATATGGATATTGAAATGTGTGGGAAATGTGAAATTTGAATGTAAATGTGTTCTTCGACTCAAATATCTGCGGTGAGAGACTCAGAGGGTATCAGCACTGGTGCTAAAAATTTGTGAAAATAAAGTTTTTTCGCGCATCACTGGACCACTACTACTCCACTACTACTCCACTCACTTCTGATGAAACAGTTTTGATCCAAAAAATTTTAAGGGAATAGGGATCAGAATTAGTCAACGATATGCGAATGGAGCGCCTTTTGGAGACTGGGCTCACACACACTCGTCAATACAATTGTCTGTCTACGGAATTGTGTCTATGGGTTGTCTGTCGGAACACTGTATTATATAACGAGTAAATTTAGAGGGAAGAGAAGCTGATTATGACGGATTATGATGTATGTGCTCTCCGCTCAGACACATGCCATATTGGTAACACCAAACTCTACGCTACCCTCAACCCACTTGTCCCCAATCAGACCTGCAAAACACCCTTAAGTCTCAATTAGATGACCCCAACAGACAAAAGCCATCATAACTTTGATTGTATGCCAAATATTATTATTTGAGTTAATATTTGATTTTTAAAATTTTGATCAAATTTTTGATAAAACTTTAATATTTTTATCCAATATTTTGAGTGAAATATTATGGTAAACAAAAAGCGGACTTCTCTTTGCCAAAAAAAAGATTTACTCCGAATAAAAAGTATATTAAATTCGAAAATTAAATTTTCCTCGCATTTTATTTTTATTTCAATTTACTCCAGGAATAAGTTTATCGCAATTTTGAGGAATATTTTTCATATTAGAGAGTAGTCTTCAGCGCATAAAAAGAAGATTTGCAAAAGAAATGGACACTCAGTCTTGAAGTGAGAGAAATGTAAAGTTGGACTCAGAATAATAGTTATATGAAATTGATATGTTATTCAAGTAGGAGATCATAAGAGCTTTTAAAAATTCACAAAATCCATGAAAAATCCATATTTCACTCATATATTTCTCGTTTCGGGCGATGATATGACGACTACTTTATTTCAAATCAAGGATTTGCAACAAAAATATTTATAAATATATAGCGATATATAAAAACTTTTCTCATCCCGAGTGGACACCATTTCGCCTCAATATTCTCTTAATGGCATCACCAGAATCGGTGCTAAAAATTTTAGTTAAGAAGTATTTCAATTACTTTTCAAATATTTAGTTTTATCTTTTTAATTTTTTGAATGCAAATAATTATCAAGTAAAATTGATCCTGTTTTGTTTAATACAAATAAAAGAAATCTATTTAGTCGAGACTTCATTTTATTCCCCACCACTTATAGAGGCTTAACTCAATTCTTGGTGACCCCTCGGACTGGAGAGTAAGTGAGAAGGGATGGGAGAAAATGCAAAGTTAGCAGCGCTGGTATTCTATGCATAAGAGGAGTTCTGTTGGACACTGAGATTAATGGCATCTCATCACTGATGACATTGTAGAGAATGGCAGCACCACTCAAATTAGGGGATTCTCGCTCTCTTCAAATGTCCTCAATATATCACTCGACACTCAATACGCTCTGAATATATAATAAAACCTAAGAATATATATTCAAAAGCCATTTCAATAAATTGTGGAAAATTTGCTCTTTTCCTCAATTTTCCTCAAAGCCTTAAAAATAACAAAAACTGATTTCTAGGAAAGGGATTATTTTGCGAATTCGGTACTAAATCGCACTCTTTATAAAAAATTATTAGTCATTCAATTGATAATTCCGATATATGATTGGCCCCGGATTATACACTTGCATAAATTAGCACTTGAAATAACAAATGTAAGAAACTAATCAAAGTTTGACAATATTTGCTTTAGTCATTCAAAATACAATAATTAAAGCCGTGATCGTCCTCTCAATTAACAGAATATTCATGAAATGGAGGGGTAGTGTTGGGTAGTGTTGGGTAGTGTTGGGTAGTGTTGCCTATTGTGATGCGTTCGTTGGTCTCTAACAGTATTGAAGGCAATCATTACATTAACATTTCGTTTGTCTCTTCTCTCGATTCCAACTCTTATAATGTGTTTTGTGTTACTCTTATTCTGTTTTCCATTTATTCTAATGACTCAACGCTTAACTCCATTAACATTAAGTGAAGAATAATAGCAATGCATTAGACATTTAATTGACATTTTTTGAGCAAATCTTCTCTTCAAGTAATGAACTTGTTTGAATGAACTTGGCAAATTTGAATAAATATAGTTCTTTATATTGATTAGAAAAGAGTTGTCTAATAAAAAGTTTTAGTGATAGACAAGACAGCCCAACCCCCTTCTCATTGGTTGAAAAATGAGTGTTGGGGTTAAAAATCGATATTTTATACTCCTTTCCATATTATAATTTGGCAGACATTCAATATATTTCACATTAGATTCGCATTGAATACAAGTTCTCGCAATACATGAATGGTTTTAATAGCGGCGAATCAAATCATATTTCATAGAAACATAATAAATGTTTTCATATTTTGTCAAATATGCAATTCGTTCAAAATGGATAATAATTGTCTCAATCAAAAACACTTATTTGACCAAGATTCTTAAAGTAAAACGATCTTGTTCTAAAGAGCAAACAATTTATGTAAAGTTAGTTTTTTGTGAAATGAGAAAATAATGGAAAAAATAACGAATGGACTATAAGATGAGCATCTTATGGGTGACTGTATTTGTGCAAGCTTTATCTTCACATTTGCAAAGAGCCATTGTTTAGTCTCCTCTCAGCCCCAACTCAAAGACTTATCTGCATCTCAACTGAAAGCAGAGTAAAAAGAAAAGTGAATACAAAGTCCAACACTTATGCAATACATTGTAATACAAAAAGAAAGAAATCGAAATAAAATAAATATAAACGAAAATACTTTAATCCAAAGAATGTCTAATCATTTGAAGGCAACGAAGAGAATAGAAAAGAGAGAAATAGCGCTGAAAGTGAAGAGAAACTGGACTTCAATTTACAAACTGATTCATATCTGATATATATTTCAATGTCTGACAAATTCTAACAGAATTTCTTTGCGATTAAATTAAATGCATTCAAAGAATAGAAAAATGAATTCTTCAAAAAGCCATTTGATGTGATCAATGATATTCTGATGCCTTTCACTCCAAGATAGCCATTGATTTCCAACACTTGTCTGACAAGTAATGTAACACTTCTTTCCATAAATTTTATTATTTTATCCGATTTCTCTCAAGTCTTATACAAAAATAGATTTCGCTTTGAATCGCATTTGGAATTCAATGCAATTTTGATAACTGATTGATAACAAGAAATAACTTATATTATAATCGAATAGAAGTCATGTCTTCTATTGAATTATATGTGAAGACAAATAGTTAGCCGAATGACAATCACAGATATACTGATCCGCTGTTGTGTCTGTCTCTCCATGAAGAGTACACTTCAGAGAAATGGCATTTTTCATGACCATTATTATCCATAATATACACTATTTTTTGCATAAGTGTTTCAACTCTGGGAATGACGTCATTTGTTTATAAGGTTAGGCAAATTGACACAAGATTTTAGTGCCACTTTATGCCCACTTCCATGCTCACAGTTGTTCATGGGGTCACCAAGATTAATATAAGTCATAACTATCGATATGGTCAAACTCAAATCAAACTTTTTTCTCTTACTTTTTCCAAATACATAATTTAAAAAAATCTCATAAACTATAATATAATTTATGACAAATCTGTTGAAATATTTTTTAAAATGAGTGAAAATTTAAAGCGATTTGCTTTAATGATGCCCTTGGCTCTGATCTCAAAGATGGACTATTCAGCACATAATAATAGTGTTCGGTTTTCGTCTGTAATAACTGTAGGAGGGATTGCCTGACGACGTGATCCACTGAATAAAAGCTGACTTAGCTCTGGCTCACTCTGGCTGTGGGTGAGCGAGTGTGTGTGTTAGCCACTGTGAACAGGGAGAAGGAGAGAGAGAGGGAGAGAGAGAGAGAGAGAGAGAGAGAG
>JAQIWF010001437.1:0-12022 GCA_034694965.1 Ceratozetes gracilis | reverse complement strand
TATTGGAGACCAATCTCTTGTACTCTCAATAGTAAAGAGTATCCGATTGTCACTCAATTGCCTCATAGGGTATGAGTCAGTTGTGAGACGGAAATAAAAGTTTTCAAACAATCAAAGCGTTTTTCAATCATTTGTTTAGAATTAGTCTTTACTTTAAATGTTTTTCTAAAACTTTTTACATTGAATTACTTTTATTGACTCATTTGGAAACCCTCTCCTTAAGACTTTGTCGACATTTCTTTAATTTTGTTTTAATATATTTTATTGTTTATTAAACTAATAAGTATTGAATTTATAGATTCTATAGACATATACCAAATAATTTAAAGTGTTTTAGAATAAAAATGTGATGAAATTGAGTGAAAAACAAATTTGAAAATGTATTTAAGACTATTAACCGGTCTTTGAGCCGAGAAAGTGGGCCAAAACCACACCACCAGACACACAGACATACATCACATCGCGGACTAACCGCCAGTTTCTATCATCTGTGGATCAGATGGAAAACAATAACATTTTTCAGTAAAATTCTGATTTTTGTTAGGATTTCAGTCATACCGACGATATGAAGGACGAGAATAACCACCCAAAGGATGAGTGCGATTACCATCAAAAGGAGTGGCATTTTGTGATCATTACCCATATGTATCAAAACGATTGTGGCGATGGCCAGACCTGATGTGATGGCAGAGGCGACAAAAACCAACTCATCCGCTCTGATAATCCAAGAGACCACTCCTTGAATCCAGTATTCTGTTGACATTCCAGCCATGGCTGCCGTCAACGCAAGGATTAACAGTGAATTTCCGTCCATTTCTGTTAACTATAGCCAGAGATTAGTTACGAGTATTTTAACCACTTTTCAGATGTGAATATTTTAGGCGTTTCAATAAGTCTAAGAGAAGTGAAGATTTCAGTACTTTTTTAACCAATTCCTCAAAAATCTTTCTAATGTTCGAATGACTTAAGAAATCGCGTGAAAATAACAAGAATATAAACTATGATTTTGATAAATCCGTTGAAAGACTGACCCCGCGCTCAAAATTCATTATTGTATAACATTTCTCTGCGGGGACTTTTGGAAAGCACTATACAATAAAAAGTATTCAAATTTTCATTGTCTGACAGTTTATCCATTGATTGAATTCATTTGTTTGAACCAAATTTGAAAGCATTCGGAAGAATGGTTTGAATGAATAGATTTTGAATAACATTTTAATCCGAATCAATTTAAAGCAGTCCAATACTCCCACTGAGGACTACACATATGCACAGAGATATCCAGAATTAGATTACTTTATGAATGAGACGTTAAGTGATGTGGTATTTGTGATCGGAGGCGAAAGAGGACCTCGAATACCTGCTATTAGGGCATTACTCCAGGTTAAAAGTAGATATTTTAAAATAAGATAATTCTTTAACCCGAATATAAGTAGAGTTGAGTTCAAGAATGACCTCAAATAAAAATCTTTTACAAAAAGCGATTTAACCAACAATTGAATGAAATTCTGAAAATGATTTTATCGGTTTTGATAATAACTTTTGAGAATCGAGTCCAACAAAAAGGGGTCGAAATAAAAGGTTCATCAAATCTAGAAGAATGCCTCGAAAGTCACCGGTGAAATGGTCTGCGCGATGGTTCAGAGATGAGGCCTATCGGAGGAAAAGTATAAATCGAAAGAAGTCTAGACAGAAGTGGCGCAAAACTAATGAGCCAACTAGGTGCATCATTTGTCTTGAAGGTACTCATGAGGAGAAAACGAACGAATATTTAGGACCACTCATCGATGCTTGTAATTGTGTCCGGGGTTTGGGCCGATATCACTACGAATGTCTGGCGCAAAACATTGTCTCCATTTGTGACAACCCCTGCACTATATGTGGTGTTCTCTATAGGGAACCCCGAATAGAAAGGTGGACAGAAAACAGATCTCTGCTAGACTTTGTCTTTTCTATGAGGCCTCTGCATAACCTTCGAACTATCCTCACACAAGATCTGGTCGGTTGGGTTATGTTGATAATTACCTTTTGTCAAGTAGTGTCTAGACTTCAAGAAATAGGTCAATCCCCTTATGTAGCCTTGATAGGACCATATATCCCCATATCTGTCCTGGGCCCTCGTATTTTCAAAAATATTACAGATGGTTACCACCTTTACACTCGGGGTTATCCCCATAGAATGATCCGATTCAACAGATTGATGAACGAACCCAATCAGGAAAGAGTCGTTGATTTAACCGTTGAGGCACAACAACAGGCAATACGGAGGATTAGGGAGGAACAAGAACAGTTACAACAGAATCAGCAACAAGAAGATGATGATGAAGACGATGAAAGTGATGATGAAGATGCAGGAATTCTACAATTGGGTGCACCAATTGAACAAGATGTACCAAAAAATGCAGACCCTGATCTTGGTATTTTTATAGATTAATAGGAACAAAATTATAGTAATCGAGAAAAAACTGATATTAAATAAAACCTTTTAAAGACAAACATTCTATAAATATGTTATACAAAAGTTATGGTCTTCTCATTGTCTTCACTGAATGTTTGTCAAAGAATTATTCAATAATTTTATAAATCAGTCATTAATTCATTGATTATATATTTTAAAACTTAGAAAACTTATAAAACTAAGGATTACTTAATATCTTTCAATAGAAAGTTATTGAAGTTTTAGTTAAACCAAAGTCTGAATTGTATTAAAGTTTATTTTGATTAAGAATTTAAAATATGATAATTCTTTGACCACAAAATAAATTGAGTATAAGAATGACCTCAAATGAAAATTATAGTCTTTACAAAAAGCGATTTAACCAACAATTGAATGAAATTTTAAAATTGATTTTATCTCTTTTGTTGATAATTTCTGAAAATCGAGTTAAACAAAAAGGGGTTGAAGTAAAAGGTTCCTCAAATCTGGAAGAATGCCTCGAAAGTCACCGGGGAAATGGTCTGCGCGATGGTACAGAGATGAGGCCCATCGCAGGAGGAGTATAAATCGAAAGAAGTCTAGACAGAAATGGCGCAGAACTAATGAACGAGCTAGATGCATTATTTGTCTTGATGGTACTACTGAGGAGGAAACCGGCAAAGAATTAGGACCACTCATCGATGCCTGTAACTGTGCTCGAGGTTTGGGTCGATACCACTACGAATGTCTCGTGCAAAACATTGCCAGTAATTGTGACCACCCCTGCACTGTATGTGGCATTCTTTATACGGAACCCCGAATAGAAAGGTCTTCATTGGACAGATCTCTACTAGACTTTGTATTTTCTATCAGACCAAGGGTTAATCTTCGAAATATCCTTACAAAAGATGTGTTCAGTTGGGTTATATTCATAATCATTTTTTCTCAATTGATGTCCAGACTTCAAGCATCAGGCCAGTTTCCTACTGTAGCCTTGGTAGGACCTTTTGCCCCAATGGCTGCCCTTAGCATTCGTATGATCAACAATATTACAGATGGTTATCGCAATTACAGTGAGGGTTATCCCCATAGAATGGTACGATTCACAGGAGTGATGAACGAACCCAATCAGGAGAGAGTCGTTGATCTAACTCTTGCAGCAAAAGAGCAGGTAATTCGGGAGATTCGGGAGGAGCAAGCTCGGATTGCAGAGATTGAACAGAATGAGCAAGAACAATTGGCTTTGGGAAATAATGAAAATGCAGGACATCTACAATTGGATGCACCAATTGAACAAAATGAACCTGAATATGAAGAGCTTGATCCTGATGATTTTATAGACTTTTAGGGACCAAATAATAGTAATCGAGAAAAAGCTGACAAACATTCCATAAATATGTGAATTATATAAATGAGTGAAGGCTTGCATTTAGTCCATCATTAAGAGTCAAATAGATTTTAGAGTAAATAATGGCAAACAAAGGGTATAGTGTTTAGTATTATTGATTGTATTGGAGATCAATCTCTCGTACTCTCAATAGTAAAGACTCTTTACTAAAGAGTATCCGATTGTGTAACTTATATCTACTCAACAAAAGTTATTTGACTGAATCTCGCGATTGAATCTCAGTTTCAAAAACAGTTTTGATTTCAAATATATATTAATTTTGAACTTCTCTTTTCAAAGACTATAATTATCTCAGATATTAGCCATGAATTCAAAGAGATTGCTGTCAATTGTGGTTAAAATCCATTTGATTTTGTTTTGTTCAGACTTTGGAGAAACGAGTTTTTGTGAAGAATTGGACAAAAATTCTAATAAAATTGATTTCGGATATCAGAGAATTAAAGGCAAAGTCTCGGAGTATTACCTCTCAATTGATAACATCTTTTGGAAAATGCATTTATCAGAATCCAAGTCATTATCGCTGATAGACATCAATCTGAGGGTTCCCTTCAGTCAGAGGTACAAAATGGCATTTTGTCTCCAATTCGGTGACAATGAGTGCATCACTGGATTAGTTGACGTATAATAGAATCCATTGATTACCTTATCTTAAACTTGTTTCCCATAAAGGCAAGAGTGGAAAGGGTGGACTGGGTCATTGTTCAAGACTATAAAGGCATAATTCATGACCAGAATTATATCAATTCAACGGATCTGTCTTTCGCTGATTTCAAGCCTTCGATCGCTTTTTTGGATAATTTTAATCCAAAGAATCCAAAAGTTGTCTACTTTTTGGAACAGTATTACGACAAACAGCAGAAGAGTTATACCCGGAATGTCCGGCCCTATCACGTGGACAACAATTTGGGGGATATCTCTGATTTGATAGATATCTCGAACTCGTCGTTAGTCGAGACAGCAATCGATAGTCTGTCCAAAGAACTGAATATCATTACTATTTTCAGTCTATTCGATGATAAACACGAGAACTCATCGCAAGAAGTGAATGGACTCATAATTATTGTCCAAACGGGAGGTTTTGTCAAATATTGCATTTATGAGTTCTATTCATACGATCTATTAGTGAGTTGTCTTCACTTATTGATCAGAATTTGATTTGACATTTGTTTGTTTAGTGCCAATCAGACACTTTCAAGACATTGATTGACTGCAAAGTATATATGAAAACCTCTTCGAGTCGGTCCACATCCAGCACTTACACCACTATTGACAGCAGTAATGACAGCAGTAGTGAAAGCATTAGTGACAGCAGTAGTGACAGGAATGGTGACCGCAGTAGTGACTACAGTAGTGACAGTAGTAGTGACAGGAATGGTTACCGCAGTAGTGACAGCAGTAGTGACAGCAATAGTCACCGAAGTACTGAGCGGTCAAATGTTGCCGAAAAGAATTCGTCCAATTCTTGGATAGCAATCATAATAATTGTGGCGCTGACTGTTATCCCGATATCTGTACTCTTGATAATCGGACTCATTTTGTTCTGTAAATACAAGAAAAGTAATTATATTTCGATATTTTAAATGATTTTCTAACAAATTCTTCTCAAAATAGAAACAAAGAAATCGAAAGTAAAAACCGACGGTTTGTCTAATGTTGACTCAAATGAGAAAAAGAGTGACTCCGAGAAAGAGAAGTCAATCGTCACCACTGTCTTCAAAAGAGAGGGATGGGATTCAAACGATTCGGAACTAAAAACTTAATAATTGTTTATCAGATTTAATAAAATAAATTCTTTCGTTTCAATTGAATTCATTTAACGTATATCTAAATTAATGGCTCAGAATAGCCACAATTTGTGGCCCAAACCCTCTAAATTTCTAAGATGTGATCAAAATAGTCTTTTGTTAATGAATTCATAACAAATTCCAAACAATAGGTTAATATTTTTGTACCTGGTGAAGTGGGTGGTGCAATGGTAGTCATGTGGGGTCTAATATAAGTTATCAAAGATACTTATGATCTAGTCAAAACTCTTAAATTTATTCGAACTGTTCTATTGATTTGTGGTCGAATAGTATGGATTGTCGCGACATATGGGACAGGAATAGCTGTTTCGTAACCATTGGTCAACACAATAGGAGTGAAATCTGTGATCACACGGAAGTATTGTTACCTTGTTTTCTCCGAATTCCACCTTGCATATGGCACATTTATCATCGTCATTATATATGTCCGGATGGGGGGCATTCTCTGGCAGTATATCCCACTGAGTCATAGTCATAGTGAGAATAAACTTAATCCTTCTGTAAGTTTTTACGAGCATTTTCTTCACCTCAGCCAATGGTCTGCCATTATGTTCCTGTCCTACAATTTGTTGTATCTGATCAGTGGTCACATTTGCATACATTTCTTGGAAAGCATTCAAAATGTCGACGAGACTCCAGCAATAATCATGTATATCCCATATGTTGTTTAAAGTATTAAGGTCAAAAATCCAGTCATTATGAATGCCATACCATCGCTCTGCCATCGTTTCTTTGTCATCCAAATTAATGACCATATGCTCCATATGGTCCTCTGGATCACAAATATTCTGCAAGATCATTTGGGGATTGGGCAGAAATCTATGGTGGTACCCTGCTGTATTATATTTGTCAGGCAAATAAGGAATGAGCCACTCGTGGCTTCTCATAATGTCCGCTGAGGGCTCGCTTTCTATTGGAGAAGGTGGAGGCGTTTCCATTTGTGGGCCACTTGTACCTGGAGTAGATAACCCGCTATATTCTAGTCCTGTCATTTGATGTCTGGTCCCTATACTTTGAAGCAACATAATGGTTGTCTCCGCACATCTATTGGCCAACTCAAGAATTCCTTGTTTGATTTGTGGAATATGTCCTTCTAAATGTCCTTGCTCAGTGGCCAGCATTATAATAGCATTTCTAGGGTTAAGATTCTGTGAATTTTCAAACAATTTGCGAGTGATTGCAGCCAATTGGACACCATATGCGAGGATACCTTCGTTTGTCTGCAATACTTGTAACTGAGCATGCCACAATGGCTGTGTCTCTCTCCACCTCTCAAGTATATTGACCAGGTTCAGAGGGGTTACAATCCGTTTCTCACTGTTAATCATATATGGGGTCCTATTGTACCTGGCAATCACTTTGAGCATGCACGAATCAGCGGAGGGCAAGAAGTCAAACTCATGATCAGTTTTTTCGATGTGGGCTAAACTGTTGAGAAGCTCATCGATAGTGTCCATCGATTTGAGACAAACCCTGATCTGTGAACACTTCCCGAAACCTTTAATCTCTTTCGAGTTTATACTAAGTTTTCAACAATTATTCCATTTTTAAAAAATTATTTAAACAGAGTTTTCAAAATGATTTTGAGGGCTTAAGATTAGCCTAGTTCATATTTACTATTACCAACGTTTTAAAAATCAATTGAATCGATATCTCGATATCTCAATAAAGTGAATAGAAATGACAACATTATTAACACTACAACACATATAAGATTACTAAAGTGCAATAGCACTTAACTATAGTTAACATAAACTTGAATATTCTATTTTAAACCACTGACTAGTACTTTTGCACAATTAGTAAAGTGTTGTGCATGATAAACGTTTTGCTTTTGGACTTTTGAAAGCCTCTGAGTTAAACAATGCTTGAGTTAAAGAATGTTTGATTCATTTGCAAGATAAGTTAATTAATTACACAAATCTTAAGTTTATTATCTAAATATCAAACTAGACTCACATACTATTAAATTGAGTCAATAAAAACCTTGCTATTTGTAATATAACTTAAACTATGGCATAAAAATATGACTAATTCTTTTATAAAAATTTCCCTGGCATTGAATTTTGACTAGAAACTATCTCATCACTCAGTCATTCAACTGAACTCTCTTTTAGTCAAAAATGATCTGCTCATGGATTGCGAAAGTGGGGAAAATTTTAGAAATATATGGAATTACTCATAGTTGAAATACACCCAATTCGCTTAGAGTTTATCTGAGATCACCATGATTGACCAAACTTCAGGAAGTTTATCTAGCTAAATTCACACAGGTTTAATAAAATATTTAAATAGTTTTCGCATAATTCTTAGGTTTAATATATTAAAATCCTAGGTACAAGAATTTCAAAATTTAAAATATTGGGGAAAATTAGTCTGGACTTCTTCATTGGTTATCCTGGTCATCACTGAATATTAATGAAACTAGAAATAGAAGTGGGCTCAGCACTAATCACTCATTAAGTCTAAAGCATTTGAGTTGAGTTAATGTCTGTCTTTCCATTGAATGTGTCGAACATCACAGAGATTGCAGTTAACTTCGAAATGGTATCAATAAAATTGAATTAAATTAACATTAAATAAATTATTTATATTTATAGGCTATAGGGATCGGAAACCCATCCATTACTGGCGTTAGAGACGAGGGAGAGACGGATATCGTACTTCTAGTTGAGGACAAGCGAATCCCCGCATCAAAAGCAATTCTCAGCGCCAAAAGCACTGTCTTCGCAGATATGTTCAATGGGTTAGATCCTAACATCAAGGATATCCCCATCGACGGCACCACTTTTGATGCATTCAAATCATTCATTCAGTTGTTCAGTCCTATGGAAGTGATGGACATCGGAGAGAGTTTAGAAGACGTTCAACAAATTGAGGAGATATGCAAACTGTCGGACAGGTTTAACGCTAACATTTTCAATGGACTCTCTTCGCTCTGGAATCCCGATATTACTGACGAAAACCTGATCCCAATTTCAAGACTCGCCTTTCACTACAGTATTGATAATCTTATGGCGAAGACATTGAAATATATGGAGAAACACATCATTCGATTGATTAAAGAAAGAGATATCAATAATTTGACTCAAATTAATGATATAACTCGTAATCAACTGTTTAGACTGTTAACGAACGGTCCCTTACATCCAAATCCTGCCCTGGTTACATTCTGTTTCGGCGCGCGAAAGATAAGAGTCATCCGAACAGTTCTCGAGGATAAGCATCTCCTTAGAGAGATAACAGCCGTAAGAAAAGGAGGTAATGGAGAAGAATATCTTCTTAAGGAAGTAAAGTATGAGGTATTTAAGGCGTTCATTGGATGGCTATACTTCAATCGTCTAATCGATGTCGAAGACGACTTCCAATTGATTCGAGAGGTCCTGAATCTTGTTGTCCAATACAGACAATTGGGAGGAGTGGATAAAATTGTTGATCATCTCAATGATAAGTTGAATTCAAGTAATTTGCAAATAATTTCAAAGATTGCACACGACTTGTCATTGAATGCCTTGAAGGGAAGGGTTAAAGACTTCATTAAACACAATGTTAAAGATATAGTCGTGAAGAAAGGAGACAAAGAGCTGATTGGAATTAATAGCTCCACAGATGACAACCTTCTTCTGAGAGCGATGGCTAACTTATGCAGAGGAAGTAACGATACCTCAGAGGAATAAAATGACCCTCACTTATGGTTAAACTTAACAATTAAAGTTTTGTTGATTAATACTTTAATTAATATAATGAAATTCCAAATTACTTTTGATTTCAATCACTTTATTTTATCCGATGTTTTAAATTGAAATCAACTGAATTTAAATATAAATAAAATTTCTTAATTGCAATCAAATGTTTAATTTAACCTATTTTTGTAACCGAGAGAATATTTTAACAGTGGTTTAACAATTGAGTAAACTTGGTCAATAATTTGCCTAGAGATTGAATGCTTTCAATACTTCACTGTAAAGGGCGAGTCTGTGCTCTTTTTGAGACTCAGACTCATTCAGGTTTATAATGTCAGAACTCTTTTGAAAGTCACCCGTCCTAACCCCAGGAGCATTGTGAACATTGGCGCACCAGAACCAGAGGGCTGTACTCCACGAACATTCCTCTGTTTGGGAGACGAGATGGGGATTGTTTAGCAACCGGTCGTCTCCGTATAGCTTTTGAGAACACTCCTTATAGTTGTAGTCATGGGTGAGTTGAATATAACCCCGCCCACAAAATAGAACACCACCGCTATAATCACTTCGCGGTGAGATCTCTTCCTTATACTAAAAGTTTGATAGTTTAGTTAAGTGATGTTTAAATTGGTTTATACCTGAAGGCCTCCCGATTCATGCAAACATTGAGCCAAAAACATAGCCATTTCCCTCTTTGAGTCAATAAAGGCACCGGAAAAACGGCGAAACACAAATCTGCCGCTTCCTCTCAGGGCATCGTATTTATCCTTGACATCAGAAGGTAAACCATAACCATTGTTTGTGATGGCATTCCTGAATTCAGTAAGTGTTGGATATGCACTCATTCTCGTTATAAACCAAATTGAGCAAGATACTTTTACAATATTTAAAATAATAATAAAATCATTAAAAATATTAGCAAAAATACCAAGATATATTAGTTTTAGTTTTGATATAAAAACTCACCTTTTAATAAGAATTACAAGGAATTATAAATACGTTTACTATATGTTTGTTTAGCACCTCTTTATATGCCACTCATCACAACTATCAGTCTTGAGTAATAAATGTGTCCGGGCAACCAAATATTCCCATTGAATTTAGAAATATGATAGCACTGTTTATTAACTCTGATAAAAGAACCAAGGATAAGAATTTATTTTAAATTATATAAATTGATATAAACTTGAATTTTCTTTTGTAATAAATAAGACAATTCTATTGTTGGTATTGAGACCGGAGTGTCCCTAAATGTCCATTAAATTGCTATTTTTTCGGCTAAATTAGCCTTAATTTAGCTTAAATACAGTTTAAATCCAGTTAAATTAACTAAATTAGCAAAATTGGCAAACAAAATGGCGATTTATCAGGGAAAAATGGCCTTCGGCCGGCAGCCAAAATCGAGGGGCCCTCGTTTCTTTGCTGTTTTGTATTACAATTTTTTGCGAAGCTAGGGGGGATATTTTGAAAATCTCAAACCTCAGGGGGTATCCGCGTTTACCTCCCCCCCCCCTATGGCTACCCCTGAGTGAAACCAATCCTTTTCTCGATTTGAAAACTCGTTAATCAACTTTTGTATTGATTGACTCCAAGTTAATAGAAATGATGTAATGACTAGATTTAAGACAATGTTATGCAAGACTTTACTCTTGATTGGATTGAATGAGTCAAACATGATTTGCATGAAGACAATGAGCACAGGGCTTATGTTTAATCAGTTGCAATGTGTTGGCAAACATTTGATTCGGTTCAACAAAATCTTCGGATTTTCTTTCTTTAAAATTTTCCAAACAAAGAGTTTTATTCTATAATTGAGGCAACAATTTGTGTGAAGTGACCTTCAGCTTAATGATAGCCTGGTATATACCAGACATCAAATACTCAATTATATTCACTTTTTCTCAAAATCATTAGAAAGTGATTACATTGTATTTCATTCATAATTATATTCGTATCACTAAAATGCCAATCATTTCAATCGATTCCATTGCCATTAAGTAAGCAATTGATCTGTTAAAAGATCCTGCTCCAACATTGTGATCTTTCTAGCAATAATCTAAAAACAAAAAGTATTTTAATAGGTATTCATTTTGATTTAATTATCCCTCGAATATATTTAATTTTTCTACAATCTTGTGATTTCGTGAAACAAATCGCTGTTTATATAAATTACTTCTTAAATACGGAGGAAATTCATGAGTTATACAAAACATTTATTTTTAAAATAAGTATTTTCGAGTTTTAAGCAGAAAATATTGAATTTAAAAGAAGATGAAAATCTCTTTTCGTGCATTACATCGATATTATGAATCCAAGGTTGGGGTGGACTCACATTGTTTGTCATTTGACTTGTTTTGAGTCGTATCTTAAGTTTTTTTTAAAAGCAATTAAGAATAACAACGAAAGACTGTTTGAAATATTAATTGAATTCAAGTCATTTGAATTGAGATTATTTTTAGCGAAGTTATCGTTCGTATAAATTATGCATGGGGGATAACTAAGGTGACCATCTAAAAAGCCAAATACAGTGTGACTACAGGGTGTTACAAAAACACAAAAATTTAGGGTAAATATAGCACACAATTTATTAAAACAAAGAACATTGAATTAATGACCATTTTAATCATCTAAACCAATGCAGTTGAAGAGCATATAAGATGAAAATGTATAAAAAAGTGGTTTGTTACATCAAAAATGGTAAACTTATGCA
>JAQIWF010001436.1:0-12023 GCA_034694965.1 Ceratozetes gracilis | reverse complement strand
CACTAGGTCTGTCGAGATTTTTTGGCCTCAGGGGGGATATCCCCCCTCTCAACTTCGAGTTGGATGACTAACCCTGAATAAAGCCCTCTACATAATTTTATTTTATTCAACGTTGTAACTTTGGGTGGATCAATTTCTTTCGTACTTTCTTAAAAAAGATAATTTTGCGTACGATACTTTATTATTGGGAGAGGGCATAATTTGGTTTAAATCTGCCTACGTACTTTGTAAATACCGCTATGGAACTATAATTTTCTTACACTTGAGCTCATATGGATAACAATCAGGTTTTTATTTGAAAAAAACTAGTTTTCCAAGATTAATTTAGTAAATTTATTATATTTTAATCAATTTAATTTCTAGGTCAAGTTTATTGATGTTTGATCATAACTGTGAGTAAGTGGAAGTAACTTGTGAACATAACTTTCTCGAAAGTGGTTGGGATCAGGTAAATAGTTTTTTCAAATCCTAAATAGTCTGCTTAAAATTTGCTCCAAGGATCATATCGATTTATACTTATTGTATTAACAGTGGTATATATTTACAGCACAATGTTTTAGTTAACAATACCACCTTGCTTACTTGACACAAATATTAAACTATCTTTTGATGAGAAGATATTAATTATTGCAATTTTTCCTTAATTTTCTCTGTACAATATACTAATAATATACTAGTGAGCTTAATATTTGTGTCAAATTAATTCTATGCTAAACACCGATCCATAATTCAAACTCTTAGCAATTAAGTAATTAATGTTAAGCAAGAATGGCCAAGATCAGCGGCTTCACGGGGGGGATTAGGTGGGACATTTGGAAAAATTTTGGCTCAAAAACTAACAAGAGGGAAGATCAAGGGGTAGTTTACCAGAACTCATTGGTTTTGTATTACAATTTTTTGAAAATTTGGGAAAAATCCCAAAATAATTCCTGTTGCGCTTCGCCCGGCAGGGGGTATCTTCTAAAAATGGAGATAAAGATACTGGTCATTATGATTTGTGCAATGATGATTATCCAACCGGAATTGGCAAATGGAATAGGTAAATTTATTATAACTTCATTGCCAGTTAAATTTAAAAATTGTAAATTAATATAATTTTATTAAATTTTAATGAGTAATTCAGTATTAAATTAGAATTATCTTATTTAATTTTGTTAAGATCGAGGCTGCGGTCATCTTGAAAATTATTGTAACACAAAAAATAACTGTTGTGAAAAGAAGAAGTTTTGTTGCTCCAAAAAAAATAAATATACTAGTTAAATAATGTTATATATTTTATATTAAAAGAAAGTTGATTCTAGGTTGTGGAAAATATGGCACCGGTTGTAATTACGATGGTGAATGCTGTAGTGGGGAATGTAGTAAAGTAAAGGCATTCTGGTACAAATGTAAAGGATAATAAATAAAAAGCAGTGCATCCCAATGATTTCAAATTATATTCTTGATTCATTTAAAATTAAATCCAGCTATATACAATTCGACATAAATAAAGCCCTCTAAATTATAAGAAAAACGTATTTTTTTTAATAACTGCATGTATTTTTACAAATCTGTTTTTTTTGTCAGTCACCCTGCTCATTATTTGTTTTTAATACTGTTTGAACTGTAAAATGAATTAAAACTTTCCTCGCTTTAAGTGTTTCCAACAAAAGATAAAGTCTTAAGAAATAAATTGTATTTTTATCACAAAATTCTTTATTTTATGTTTATTTGAGTGAAAAAAAGTTTAGCCAAACATTAGAAGAGAGAGGAAGTGAAAGACGTTTTTTCACATTCCTTGCAGAAAAACAGTTCAAATATCATGAATAATGTAAGAGTTTCTCATCATTAGAGAGGTTTGTGTGCTGTGCCGTAGAATCGCTCTTTTGAAAGACTGTTGACAATAGGGTAGATCAAGGGATGGCCAAGAGGTAATACACTTACAAAGTATCATATTTCCTCCCAATTGAATTTAATATTAGTTATATTGAATTATACTAGATCTTTTGAAATTCCTTTGCCAATTTAGCTACTAAGGTTTGATGAGCTTGGTTGTTCCATGCTGAATTAAATTCGTTTTTTTACACTTGACATGAGATGACTGTCCAGAATTTGACTTTGAATGAATCAAATGTGCGGTTCAACGGATAACTTACAGAATACTTGATTCACTTAGAGTCCAATGAATTTATCCTTGGATAAGCAAGGTAGCTTAAAATAAAATAAATTATTAATTTACTAACACAGAATATCTTAAGTAAATTTTATTAACTTGAACATAAAATGTCCTTCTGAGAAAAATTTATGACTTTCCTTGGCCATGTTTGGATTTTAAATTAATACTTTATATTAGGCATGTGCAATTAATTTTCGATAACGAATTAAAAAAAAATACCTACTTATTGCACAATTATGACCCTTGTTAAGTGTGATATAATTGCGGCCTCATTTATAAAGTATTAGAAACAGATCTAGAATAACATAGAATTAATTAAAATCTAACTAGTATTGTTAATAAATGTAACTCAATTCCCCTCCCATTTGGTAAATGTTATACTTTCAGAATAATTCTCTGAAAGATTTTCTTATACTTTCATTGCTCAGACATCTATCACTCCTACATCTCATTAGGATATCACTCAGAAAATTATATTTGAGTTTCAATTATGTTATGTTTCAGTGAATTCACTCATACTCTCAAATCACTGAGAATTGCGTTTTTATGTTTTTTATTTGAGTGAAGAAAAAAATCTTATATTAAAAATATTCTTGAAATTTAATAAGAGAGTAAGAGAGAGAGAGAGAGAGAGAGAGAGAGAGAGAGAGAGAGAGAGAAGAAGAAGTGGAAGAAGTTTTATAAAAATAAATAGATTTCAAAATCATTGCATTGGATATAATTACAATATGCATGTTAAGATAACTTACTTTCATTAAATTTAGTTATAAATTTTCTTAACTATATACTTTTTATTATAGTTACAATAATTGGAAATTGACATAACCAAGTGTAATTATTATTTGTTTAATTGAATTTAAAAATTAAGACATAAAATCCAAACTATTAAGTAATTACATGAATCAAGAATTTATGGATTATTTTATTGTCTAAAAGACTGGTTTTTATGGAATTCATTCCTTTACAACTGATTTGAATATACCATGATCACTTTTATTGTGGATTTTAAATTAATTATATTAATCTTAAACATAATTCTTAAATTATAGGTAATTATGTGTTATTAATGTGAGTTAATCCAAACTAATTCTGTAGATTAATCCTTTTATAGAATATCGCCATGGTGATGTAAAGCCTTCTAATCCATAAAATCAATGTTGCAAATTTTCTCTTATTTAAAGGTTTATCTTATCATGGTATTCTTGCATCTGATGGATTATGTAATGTTATTTATAAATTCAAGAAAAACAATGACCATGGTAACGTATTGGTGACAAAAATAGTTAGCAAAAATGAATTAAATGAATAAAGATCTTATTCTGGGTATAACTTAAGATAATTCAAAATAGCAAAAAGAATGTTTCGATTGGCACATTCAAACCATGGATCTAATTATGAAGGGGTAGATAAGAATCCCTGTCCACAGCAACACTTTTTAACATGAGGTCACTTAACATGGATTTTTGACTGAGTTTACTCTCAGGAATTTTAACGTGAATCTCCACGGGTGTTGTAACTGACTTTTCCTTGTCAGGGGTTTTACGTGTATACCAACACGGGTTTGGCAGTTGTCCCTCTCGCTCGACTGAACACAAGGAAGATATAGGATAAGCCAGATCACTTCAATGTGCAGGAATAATATTCACACAACCATAAGCCTAATGTATACCGGAATCAGAATTAATGCCAGATTTACAGCCTTTAACTTACCATTAGTTTTATTCAAAATTCCATTAAAACAAAACTTAATTTTATTTTAATTTTGTAATTATTTTCTTCAAAGAATTCTCTAAAATATTTTATACAAAATTAAATTTTATTCATTTGTTTTCATATTTATTTTACTTTTTGAACATTTAATTAAAGTTTGATCTCAGCTTATATTACATTGAAATACATTTTCAATGTTTTTTTAACTTATTTTATAATGATGCAAACCACCTAGATATTCTAATCTTGTTTTAATTTGAAGTTTTAATTTCTATTTAATTATCTTGTGAGTGAACTTGCTCATTCGTTGGATTAATTGGTTTTTCAACATATTTGCTCAAGATAATTTAACCTGATGCTTTCTATAACCATGATCAATCACTTTAACAGGCACAAGCACCTTATGAACAACAGGCACATATTTTATCACTGGTATCTCCTTGACCACATTTTGACACAATAGAATAATGAACTGGCTCATAGATTTTGTATCCGATCAGTCTATAACCACCATGAATTCCATGCCCATAGCCATAACGATGAAACTTCTATGGTAAACCTCTTATCTGCCATATTTCTTAGAATAACCATGATAATATGTAGCAAAGGTCATTATCACTAAAGATAGAATTACCTGAAGCATTTATTTTTTGAACAAAGGCTAATTGATCCACTTAAAATTCATTAGCACGAACAATTTAATTGAAATAGTATTAAAACAATTATTATCGTGATAGGCACAGCCTTTAAAAATGATAACCAAGCTAATTAAATGTTAAATACTCACGATTAGTGTTAATTCATAAATGATTTTGAAATAATAAATTCAATAATAACCCGAAATTTTTATATAAAACTTATGCTGAGCTCAGAATAAATTTTGTAGTTTTGGAATATATCCGGAAAAATTTCAATCTTTATATAACATTGAAATTAGCGCTCATTTTATTGTTATTTAATCAAAGATTAAGTGATCTTAAGGTTCATTATTAACGTCAATGAGATTTATTGAATTAATTTTATTATTTTTTCTATAGAATATTTTCATGAGCAAGGTGGCTTTTTGATAATATCTTTATCGGGATTAATTAAGTTTAGTCTTATTTAATTTATCAACAAAATATTCTTAAATAAACATATCCCTAGATCTTATTTCAAATTTCTCTAGATTATTTTAATAATATTCAAAATTACATGCTTATTTACTTTAAGCCTTACATGGACAAATGTTAAAAGAACTTGCCATAATGCATAATTGAAGCTAGATTATTTTAAGAACTGTCTATATATACTTTAAATTAAAGTTTAGAAAGTAAAGTAATTAAAACCTTTCTTGCTCATTTCATTTCAATCATAAATTTACATGTTATCCGATATAATCTAACTTGTTTATAGTTATGATTTTGACTCATTACCAAAATTAATAGTGAGGTAATGATAGCGATAGTCACGACTTGCGTTACATAGATTACATTGATCAATAATTTATTTATTTTTGCCTCGAACAATTTTCAATGTTAGCGATTTTGATGAAATCAATTCTAATTATTGACAGAAAAAAGTAAAAATCAATTCAAAATTATTTTTATCAGTGAATTAAAAGGTATATAAGAAAGGGTGGGGACAGGTATGAGGAATGACCTCCAAGGCATTACACGTAAGCACTCGATTTTTTTCAGTAATTTAAAAGTTTAATTTTTGTGTTAAAACCCAAATAGTAAAAAAAATTCTAAAAGAAGAGGGGATATTAAAGTTTTTTTTGCAAGTTTATATAAATCAAATAAAATAAAAGTGATTTATTTTTAACTTAAATTAAAATTAAAAAATGCTAGATTCAAATTTTTAATACAAAAGTAACTAATTTATATCAGTATTTGAGGCTCTAGGACAGGGAGGTTAAGGAGAATTTACAATAGGCCCTCACAATTAAATTTCAAATTTTCGATTCCAGAGGGGGGGCGATTTGATAGCCCCCTTCCCCTTGACCATCCCAGGTTTATTTACATCAATTTAAGGTAAAAGGCAGATCTTGATCCTTTCCAATTAACACATCAACATTAAAATGAGCAAACTCAAAACAAAAGAAAAGCCAGTTTTACAGTTCATAATACAGTGCCACAAATGACACTGAAATTAAAGGAGGAGTTCCTCTCATCGGATGAAAAGGAAAAATCCCTCATATTTTCAAAGATTCTTTAAATACTTCTGTAATGAATAGCTTTGAGACAAATAACTTAATTATGAAATGATCTTCAAATTGAATGAAAGATCACTTTATAATTGAAACTCACTTTTCAATAAAGAAAATGAAAAATAAAAATATAATTCATTTCAGAAGTCTTTTTGTGTCGATAATTATGTCAAGGATTTTGATTTTTGGCTATTTTTCAGAAACAAAATATAATCCGATAACAGATCTTAAGTATCGTGTGTTTGGAAACTCCATTCACTTCACAATTGGATTAAAAACAATTTTTATCGCGAATTATTGTCTCGCTATTCATCAGTGGTTACATCAAAAGGTACGTATTTTTCCGTGGAGAATGAGGGTGGAGGCTTTCATTAAGAGAATTGAATCAACAGAATTAATTAAAAGCTATAAGAATTCCCAAAATAAAAAGTTTTCTATTTGTATAAACATGCAAAACAAACGACATTATGCTTAGGAGCAAATTAAATAACTTTAACAACTTGTAAGATCAATTTTTGTACTTGAGTTTAAAGTTAAATTCGTACTAATTGAATGGGGCATAAAATAAATTTTCAATAATTCAGAAACACTGATATGTAAGCGAAGAAAAAATCAATACTTTAATGAATAAATCTATAATTTTATTCCAATTCGTTATCAATTGACTCGAGGCTATCCCAAAGTGACTCAATATTTTCAGCCTTTTGTAAAAACTGTAAAATACGTTAAAAGTGTTATGTTTTGAAACCTATATTTAATTTTCACTTCAAAACACTTTTTATTACTCTTTTATTTAATTAAATCATTTTTCGAGACAAAAATCAATTCAAATTTATGTCATAATAGCCGCTCATATTGCAAACAAGGTTGTTTTGGATTGTAGCCTATGATTCAATTATTAGGGTGTGATATTTGTCAATAAAATTGTGTATAAAAAATTAAAATACTAGATCAAATGATAAATATAAAGATAATTAAATTAATAAAATTATTAAAATAAATAATTTGTTATTATATCTAATCTTGATCACTGTGTGTGTGGTGTGTGTGTGTGTTTATGTATGTATGTGTGTGTGAATAAATTAGAAACTATACAATTAAGTCTTGATAAATAAAAATATAATTTTTCAAGAATACATCTTGAATACTATATCCTAACAATACAATTGTAAGATAACTTTAGTTTATCATGAAAAATAAATTATTTAAATTGGTTTTGACCCGAGATTCAATTTTCACAGACTGTAATTAATAACTTGAAACTATTTTAACTTATCCGGTTAAATAAAAGGTTTTAAATACGGATCTTATAATTATCATTAAAAAAGGATCTTATATTAGTTTTGATTTTGTTTAAGATACTTTTATGTAAATTATGCAATGAGGAACCTTTTAAAATTATCAGATGAATGTCAATAAAACATCAGGAATGTTTACATCAATGTAGACAAGGTCATGAATACCCACTTTAATTTATTTTAGAGATAAGCTAAATTTTCCGCCAAAGCATACCATAATTTGACAGAATTTTGTCCAAAATATAGCTCAGAATAAAAAGAAAAACACCGAAAAAAATTCAATGACATTCAAGCAATTAAACTCATGTAATAAATGTGATAATCTTAGGAAAAAATTTTGTTTAAAAGCGAACAAAAATCCCATTATATTAAGTGACAATTAAACACTTTTCCTCAAAACTTTCAGTCGTTAAGGGTGTGTCCTCTTGAAAAAGCACCAGGGGCAATTCTTATATCAGACTGGACAGGGCAGGGCTGAGGATTAGCTAACATATGTAAATCTAACTGTGAAAGATTATCCTTGAGCGAATATGGAAACCCCCGAAATAAATTCGCTAATATGTAATTTTTCAATGACATTACTCATTGGGTCAGCCAGGTTGTTCAATAACATTAAAGTAATTAAGGATCACCATAGCTAAATTTTGACCAGTACAAAATCATTCTTTATTTGATTCTTTGTAAAGTATTAATTTTAATCAAATTTGTCCAAAAATACATAATAAAGCCCTTTTAATAGATCCACCTTGGATGACCAACTAATTTAGCATTGACAAAGGATGAATTTTTTTATTGTACAATATGCCTATCATTGGTGTGAAAATTAATTATGTGTTTAATGGAAATGCTGTCAAACCAGTGAGAGGTGTAATCTTGCAAATCATTGACTACTGCAATATATCATTATAATTTAATGAATTTAAAAACTGTATTTTTGGTCATAAGAGTGAATCTGTATTTACATTTAAATTGTATTCTATGCTAAAACTACTTGGTTTATAAACTATCATGTAAATTTAGATCTATTTAATTTTAAAGAAAAACAAGTATTTTGAAAATTGTTATTAATTCTATTTGAACATTTTAATTAGAGTTACTGTTGAGCATTTAATTTGTGATTTATTATTATATACCTGTAAAATTTTAATGTTTAATGAGAATAATCTAGTTTATATTAACAATGCGTTGAACCCAATTTTTTTTCGAATTTTTACTTGATTACTTTGCTTGCATAGAGTTATGATCAATAAGACTAAAAACACTTAAAGAAACGTCCCAATGTACGTTTAAATTGACCATGCTATTTGTTATGTAAATATTTTTGTAATAATCATTTGTATTTTAGATGAAAAGATACAGTTATCAAATTGTCAAGTAAAAAATAATTTCTTTAAAATGATATTTTTGATTGATTTAACTGTTTAAGAATAAACTATTACGAGATATATCTTACAAGAATAAATTCATGAGTGAAAATACTCAACATTAAAAAAATAATAAGTTGAGCAAGTCGAGATATTCATGCATATTTTAAGCTGTAATCAAATTCTTCTGCAAAAAATAGACACGATTATTGCAAAAACTATGCGGGCTAAATATAATGGTCAATTTGGACACTCATTGGGACGATTCTCTGGGTTATTTTAGTTTTACTGATCATTACTCTATGGAAGAAAAATAATTATGTGAAAATTCAAAAAAAATTTGGGTTCACCACATTGTAAGTATTTTTAGCAGAAGATATAAAATTCTAATTCAAATTTTTAATTCTTGTTTTATTCATTTCATTGAATTAAAACTGCAAGTTAAATTCTTAAATTGTTTTGAATTTACATGGTTAATAAGAATAATATATTGGAATAGAAGGAAAGATATGTTACTTTTGTTCTATCTACTATTCGAATTTATTTTTAATTTTAAAATTTTTATTATTTTACCTTGTTCTATTCTTATTTTAAAAATAGTGATTACATTATAAATTCTTCAAGTTGTATCTATCGCTGATGATTAATTATCTTATTCTTGCTTACAAGTTTCTCAACTAATTGTCAAGTCAATTTTAAACAACAAGTTAAATAATATCAGTTATTTGTACTTGATATTAAATGTTAACTATAAATATTAAGCGCACTCTATGATTAGGAATTCAAAACAAATTGTATAAACTGTAAATTAACGCTTCAGTAAACTTTGTATTTGCCTAGTTTTTTGAAATTTTTTAATTGGTTTAGAAGAACCGTTTTTATTTTTCATCTTGTTATAAAATTTATTAGCACTTATCTATAACAAATTATAACTTGCTTAATGATATTTTGTAAAAAGAAATTAGTAAAAGTAAAAAAAAAATTTTGATTGGTTTAAAATTCCATATTTCTTTTATTTAATAGGTTCAACAAGCGCATTTATAATAAATTCAATAAATCAAATAATTTAATTAATGCTCAAATGAGCATTGTATATTTAATGAAAACAAACTTGATACATTTTGTATTTTATAACCATATTTTTAATTTAAATTTAAAATGAGTAAACAATTAAACAAAGAAAAGCAAGTTTTACAGTTCATAAACACTGCCACAAATGACACTGAAATTAAAGGAGGAGTTCCTCTCATCGGATGAAATGGAAAAATCCCTCATATTTTCAAAGTTAATGTTAAAAAACATGAGTTATGGATAGCTTTGAGGCAAAAAACTTAATTATGAGATGATCTTCAAATTGAATGAAAGTTCAGTTTATAATTGAAATTCACTTTTCACTCAAAAAAATGACAATTAAATATACACTTCATTATTAAATTTTAATCAAAGTCCTTTTTGTTCCGATAATTAAGTCAAGGATTTAGGTTTTTGGCTATTTATCAGAAACAAAATATAATCCGATAACATTATCATGATATCTTAAGTATCGTGTGTTTGGAAACTTTATTCACTTCACAATTGGATTAAAGACATTTTTATCGCGAACTGTTGTCTCGCTATCAATCATTTGTTACATCAAAAAGTACGTATCTGACAGAATGTGGGCGGAAATACTCATTAAACGGATAAATTAAACAAAATTAATTAAAAACTATGGGGACTAAAAACTTTTGCAGGAATTCCCAAGGTAAAAAGTTTTTTATTTATTCACGCAAAGCAAAGATACTGTCCTACAAGGGTTATTTAAGTTTAAGGTCATAATTTAATTAAGAACAATTTTTACACTTTAGTTACAATTTAAAATAGAAAAAAGTTATTTAAAAATTTACATGAATGTTTTAAAAGAATGGAAGTTTGCAATTTTGATAAAATTTATTATAACAAGGGTTAGCCATAAGAGTGGTCTGAAAAACACCCTGAGGTCCGAGATTTAATAAAATCTCCAATCTTTTCCTGAGGTTTTAAAAAACCATTTAATTCTGATATAAGCCAGCTAGAAAAATAAAAGTTTACCAAACTCAAACATGATTTAATGGTTAAGTGTCTTTTTATAAAATCAAATACGTACTAATTGAATGGCGTATACAATAAATTAGAAACACAAATATCTGAGCAAAAAAAATTAGCTTTCAAATGAACAAATCAATAATTTTATTCCAATTCGTTATCAATTGACTCGAGGTTATCGCAAAGTGACTCAATATTTTCAACTCTTTGTAAAAGTGTTGTGTTTTAAACTATATTTAATTTTACATTAAAACAGTTATAAAGTATTACTTTTCAAGACAAAAATTAATTCAAGTTATTTCATGATAACCTAGCTTATTGTAAACCAGCTTATTTTGAATTGTAGTCTATTTAATTATTTGGGTGTGATTTTAGAACAGTGTATGAAAAATAACAGATTAAAGTAAATGATAAATATGGAGATAATGTTATCTAATCATATCTTGATTATTGTGAGTAAAATGTCATTTTAATAAAAGTTGTTTATTTTTGTTAAAGACTGTATTTTATTACTTAAAATGAATTTAGCTTGCTCAGAAAAACAAAACTTTTTAAAATTGGTGTAATCGGTTCAATTATATTTACAGACTGTCTTTTATAATTTAAAACAATTTTAAATTATCTTGTTAAATAAGTTATTTAAAGTGGCTATATGCTATTACACTTTTTGTATATGACTTTGTAATATAATTAATAGACAAGGAAGTTTAGAAAATTAAGTTGAATTTTAATAAAACATCAGGAATGTAACATCAATGTTGACAAGGTCATAAATCCTCACTTCAATTAGTTTTAGAGATAAGCAAAATTTTCCGCCAAAACATACCATATTTTAACAAAATTTTATCCAAAATATAGCTCAAAATAAGGAGATAGATACAAAAAAAATTCAATGACATTCAAGCAATTAAAGTCATGTAATAAGTGCTATAATCTTGGAAAAAGTTTGGCTTTAAAACTAGTAAAAATCCATTATATTAAGTGACAATTAAACATATATTCTTTAAGAGCTTTTCAATCAGAAAGGGTGTGTCCTTTTAGAAGAGCACCTAGAGGCAATTCTTATGTCAGACTGGACAGGGCAGGGCTGAGGATTAGCTAATTTATGTAAATCTAACTGTGAAAGATAATCCTTGAGCGAATATGGAAACCCCCGAAATAGTTTTTAAATTCGCTAATATGTAATTTTTCAATGACATTGCTTATTGTGGGTTAACCAAGGTTTTCAATAACAACAAGGC
>JAQIWF010001435.1:0-12026 GCA_034694965.1 Ceratozetes gracilis | reverse complement strand
ATATGCGCTTTGAATGTAAACGACTTACGAATTGCAGACTTCATTCAATTGATTCAAAATCGAAGACAGTTATAAAAATTGACAAAAACTAATATATTTTATCGCAATATAAATGTGATAAAAGTAAATATAAAATATGTTTAAGATTATTGGCTTTAAATATGGAATTGCCAAGATCCTTGATTCTAATATTCAAATGACAAACTTGTTTATTGAAATTTTAAATTAATGTGTTCTTTAATATATAGAAAGTTTTCAATGACTCAGTTTAAATAACTCTTGATTAAAAATTAAATGCATAAATAGAATGTTTGTGCAAGTAATGTATATTTGTTACATTGGTATAATTATATTTGTCAATATCTTGGTCATCATAACTAGAAATTTCCAAATCGATAAAGAATTTAGTTATTTATATTTTGGTGCCAATGAGAGATCAATGTTTGTGCCTTGTTCACTTGATGACTTGCGTGAGGCTTTGAGATCTCTTCTTTGTTATTATAAGTTTTTAGTTATTTTCCATCACAGATACCCACAAAGGAGTGTCAAATACTTCATAGTTTTTGAAAATTTTCCTATTTTTCCGCCGGAACTCCACTTCCGAAAAATTAAAACGATTTAATAAATAATCATTTGATAATTGAAACTAAAAAAACTTAATTTGTTAAATCGTTTTAACGATAATAAATATATTAAACATTAAATTCATAGCAGTTTAATAATTATTGATTTATTCTAAATTTAGAGCTACTTTTAGACTGAGTTCACCTAATTTTAAAAAGGCTACCATTTTTGGCCCTTCTAAAAATATCCACTTCTTTGAATTCATTACCTTGGGCATTAATATTTTTGATCAAATAAATATTTGATATAAATAGAAATTTAAAATTTATTATCAGTGAAGTCTTATCATATAAAGAAAAGACCGATCAATGCTTTGGAGAATATTTTTCTCATGTTTTAATACCGTTGTAATTGATTTAAAACAACCTTTCCTTCAAAAAGCTTTCCTCGATATTTAATGTATTGGTTGACTGCCAATCAATCAATGCCTTCACTACTCTTTGATTGCGAAAAAAAATTAAATAAATATTGGTTTCACTGAAACTAATCTTATTTTAGACGAATCGATGCAAACAATTGAATCTATTTTGCGAATCATTAATAGCTTTCGGTTTTAAAATGTGATAAATGATTAGTAAATACCATAGCAAGAGGAAAGTCACTTGCAATAGAATCATGCAGATTCTTTCCCAGACACTATGATTAAACTAGGTATAATAATGTGTTAAGCCAAATCCTGGATTTTTATGTTTAGAAAATGGTTAAAAGACCTATGAATTAGTGAGTGAACAAATGGCAAATTATAATATAAATAATTTTTAAAATATTCATTTTAAAATTAGCAATAATTTTGCAAAAATTGACCCCTTTCTCTAAATGACCACTTACTTACCATTGGTTAATTTACTTATTCGTTATAAAGCATCCTGTGATATTAAATTATTGATGCAATTATTTCAAGTTCAATTTTGCCTAGAAAATTCTAGTGTTTTGGGAAATATGCGACCCTTTCAATACAGTATTGAGATGTTGTGAACGCAGTGTTATTACAAAACTAATATTAGAAATATATTTTTGGGCAATACATGCATTTTAGCGCCGAATCTGCAGGTATTTCACATTTCAATTTAAAATCTAAAAAATAAGTACAGCGACGATACATTAGATTAGAAATCAGTTGATTTCCTAGGGGCATTCTACTCTCCTTCATTTTTCTGCTTAGTTTAATCAACTTGCACTTTTCTATGATGTTTCAAAGTTACATTTCTCATTCTATTGTATACAAAGCTAAAAATAAATATGTAGTGATAATCAAAAATATAAATACTAGATGCCGAAGGTCTTCCACTCAAGAGGGAGGAGTCTAACCTTTAGACTAGAGTAGTTTTATGGCTTTCAAATTCATAAATTTGAGTTTTATGCCACTATATTGGACTCTAGGGGTGCCTTAACATATGCCTTTGACATCCTTGATAAATTCATTATTATTAATAATGAAAATAATATTATTAAGAATAATATTTAATTGTAAGCGAAGTGTATGTGAATACAAATTTGATTGAATTAACTTTGAGAAATGATGTTGTTGGTAATCCACCTTGGTCATAATGGAGTGATAATCATAAGACTGAAGTGCAATTTGAAAGGGAAGATACGGTGAGTATCAGTACTTACATGAATTCCCGAAACGACTGTCGTTTATATTCAATGTTTGAGATCTAATCGAAAATGAATTCAAAACCAAACAAAGAAACAAAAAGAAATTTACACTCGTTTTGGAAAAATGATATTTTTGTTATCGATTTCTGTTATCTGTTATGAAATAAAGTCAATACAGAAGTGAAGTGCAAAATGAAAATCTGTTAAATCGTGAGCTCTGGTGAAAACACTTGAGAACAGACATTGTTTTATGGCTCATAAAAAGTGAATGTAAGCAAGAATTTAATTCACTAATGATTTATATGTTATGTTCATTCATTTCATTCATATTAAACTCAAATACCAAATGTTTTAGTTAAGAAAAGTCACCTAATATTGAGTTTCGAGGAATTTAATGAGTTTTCAACAAAACAGTATTTCAAACGGTTTATAAATTTGAGAAAAATTCTCAAATCGTCACCAGTTTTGATGAAATGAATTATTCAATACAATGTGTTTGAATCGCCAGATCGGGTGTCATCTAGCAATAGGCTTCTCCTGTTTTGGATTATTCCTCATCTCAATCGGAATAATACTGAGAGTGATCTCGAATTCCAGCTCTGATTTCACGCGAAAAACTCTTTTAGTGGCAAAAGTTCTCACAATTGTCGGCAGTATTTTGATTATAACGACAAAACTATTTCTAATATCAATGGTTTGCGTCTCAAAATTCAAATGTTGCTCAAAGACTAATCACAAATCACTCAAATCTGTAAAAGTATTGCCTCTAAGAAGCAGATACGACCGACAACTGTCAGGCAGTGTTTCAGCTCAGAACTGGTCATTTCATTCAAGTAATGACTTGAAATCATCGCATCAATTATTAAATGAGCCAAACATTGCTGAATGTCGACTACAATCCAATCGAGAATATGATCTCTGAATCAAATTCTCATCCAATCATTGAAATTGATTTTATTTGAGAGCATTCTCTCGATTTGAGGCATAAGATCACTACAAGCAAAATGTTTTGTAATAATTGGCTTATTTTGAAAATTTATTTTATTTTTAAATAAAATTACATATAAATAGAAAATGTCGTAAATAATAGCGAAAATCAGACTATTTTAAGGCACAAAAGCTATAGTGAGAGCTATTTATTAACAAAATATGAGCAAAATTTTCATTTTATATAAAAATATAAAGATTTGTGAACTAATGCTATGAAAGTTGATCTGAGTTTGACATCAAAGCAGATGAATCTCTTGTTTTTTAAGGCTTCCATTTTTCAATATAGACTTCAATTGAAATTTCTCTGAATTCTGTCTATTATTTTGACTGTAAATTATTGGGTTATTCGTGTTATTCACAGCTTCCATATTATTGCAATAATTATTCATTTGTTGTCGGCTTAAGTCTCCATAGTTTGTTGAATCCATCAAATTGTTCTACAAATCAAATACATTTCATTTCACCACTTTTTATCGATCACCAAAGCAAAGGCAGACCTACTCAGGCTCACTCAACCTCATTCAGGCTAACTCAGTAAGCTCTTTAAGAAAACTAGGCTTTAGATGGAATTAGCAAATAGTTTCTCAAATCAAACTCCAGATTTTAAACCCATATTGGTTTTTCAAAATGCTCTAGCCTATCAATCCTTTCTTTAATAGAAAAAATACAATAAAAATCCCAAAAATATTGAAATATTTGTTTAGATAAACTTTTGATACAATTGACGGGAAAAAGAAATTATAGGATTAAGTGTTGAGAGCCTGCATTTGGTCATACATTAGAAGAGGTTGTTATGGAGAGAAAGCAATATAATTATGATTACTTACATCTATGATTGGGTTTTTGATTATATCCGGACAGTTGTCTTTCTCTATTGATAAGCATTTGATTGCATTAGTGTTGTTGCAATCGGTGAGCAAAACGCGAGCCACGGGTTGTGCTAAGGAGGAGGACGAAGATGAGTCCAATTCTGTCATTAGGAGGACTTCGCAGCGATTGTTAGTTTGGTCTGCGATCGGCATTAGTGTTGCCGTTAAAGTGATATCCTCTTCGCTAAAGGCTTTCATAAGAATAGGTGTGCCGTTGCTCTTCGACTTATATGACTTATGTTTTCCTTTTTTATCATTTCTTTGAGTTTTGAGTCCACTTTGAGAGTGTTTTTTCCATTTGAAATAACAGATAACAAGACTTACATTCAATATGATTAGAATGAGTCCCAAAACAAAGACAATTATCATAATTAGTGTCGAAACCGATTTATTGGGATTAGAGTTGACTGCATTGAGTCCATGAGCTAGCTCACTCGAATCAGATTCTGTTGCATATGTCCAGACGTGTATTGAATTGTTTGAGTCTTTGCGATCGCTTTCTCCCAAACCATTAAAGGAGAAGACATCAAAGACATACTCTGAGGCGGTCTCTAATCCGTTGATTAGAAACCAATTTTTTTCGGTCTCTTTAACCTCATAATTGTTTGTTTGGATTTTGTAATACTTAATCCTAAACGACTGTTTCACTCCTCCATCGTATGCTGGGCTCCAACTTAAGAAAGCGCTGTTATGTGTGATATTAATGACTTTGATATCGTTGGGCGGATCAGGTTTTCCACGTTTTCTTAATTTGATGTCTGTTTCTGTCTCTCCCTTTTGGTTGTGAGCAATACATTTGAATGATTTATTCAGTTCCCTATCAGTTATGCGTCTTATAGTCAGTGCGCTTTGAAATACAGTCTCAGAGATTTGCTTTCCCTCTAAACTATACCCAAAATATTTGACATTATTGTTGCCCTGGAGTTCATTTTGAGAGCTGACGAGTTCAGTTTGATCCACCATCCATTTGAACTGAACTGTAGGAACACCACTGGCACTACACACTAACTTGACACTCTGTCCCAATTCTGTGCCCACTATTTCCGTTGTCATATTTGAAATTATTTCTGGTTTTGTTTTAACCAAGAGCTTTACTTTATGCATAACATCGTTTCCAATGCCATTATTTGCTAGAATATGGAATAATTTCAATTATAAGTTAAAATCAGAGATATTAGAGGCACTGGAAAATGATTCTGTAATGACATGTCTGTGCGATGTATGACTTATGACTGTAGAGTTCAATCAAAATCCACTTTAGAAGCTTTCCATTAAAATAAGAGATTTCCAAATTCTTTCAGATGATATTACAGCACAGAATATAATATTAGGAGCTTAGAGTAAAATACAAACCCCGGCATTCATATTCTCCGACATCCTTCTGAGAGCTGATGTTAGAAATCCATAGCGTAGACCTTCCCCTTTCGATTTTTACATTAATTCTGCTGTCTTTCATTAGATTAGTCTTTCCCTCTCTTCTCCATTCAATCAATTGATCAGTCATTGGATTTGCTACAACCATACAGAAGAGTGCCGCCGATTCGCCCGACTCAACAAATAGTGTCTTGGATATTTCAAGAATAATTGGTTGAACTGTAAGCAATGTATAATGAAATGATGTTTTCATTAGATTAGTGAAGTACTCACACAAAACATTTATTAAAATAGTAGTTTTAGCGGAACCCTCGCTATTGGATGCCTGGCAGTCATATTCACCGGCGTCTTCCCTCAAAACACTTTTGATGGTCAATACCGGTCCCTCAGTAATCAATTGATGCAGTCTTTGGTTAGATCTATGAGTTATTAGTGAATTAGACATAGTTGTCGTTATTGTGTCGGATATGTCGAGCAAATGAAGGCTATCTTTTGTCCACATATACGATATGAGTGATGGATTGCCTCGAGCACTCAGATTAACACTAATATCTGAGCCTTCAATTACATCGAATTTCTGGAGGGGCGGCGCCACAAACTCGGGCTTATCTTTGATATTATTTAAACATAAGAATCGATGAAATAATTAAATTATTCAAAACTCACATAAGACTCGAAGAGTGACATTAGAAGCGATCGATTTGTTGAGCAATTGATTAAAGGCTACGCAAACGATAGCACTTCCGTCGTCTCTCGCGCTTACATCCAATCGAAGCCTATTTCGCGTATTTTTGCCACCGAAAGGAATATCCATTTGTGACACTCCATCGTATATGCCATCAATTTTAATATCATTTTTACTCCACGAGAGATCACATTCAGGATTACAGGGACCGGAATCACACACAACACTAACAGTTTCCCCGGGTTTCGGCAGTTTTGGGTTCATTTTAATTGCAACCGAGTCTGTCATATAAAATACTGATAGTTTGAATGAAGTGGTCAGTGGTTTGTTTGTGGCTGCGTTTGACGCCTCGCACTTGTAAGTGGCGCCATTGTCAGAAGGCTGTGCCCTAATCACTAATTCACTGGAAGCTCCACTTCCACTGATTGTAGTCAATGCACTTATTTGTCTATCGACAACAGCATCGCTCCCAACACTCATCACTTGCCACCGAAGAATTGGCAAAGGATTGCCTCCCATTGAAACGCCTGTCAATTAGATGTTTAAAACTTTTAATTATTTCAATGCATTTAATTAAACCTTTTTTATGCATAGATTTGCAAATCTCTTGACTTTGATTTTATTTGCAAAAGAAGTTTAAATTAAATTCAGATCAGAGCTGACGATAATTATTTGTGAATTCAAATAAAAGACAAATCAAGGATTTCCTCCTTTCCCTTGACATCAACTCTTAGATGCAAAAGAGCCATAGATCTTTGGAATTTTGTAGTCATTACTATCAGCCCTCCCTCTCATTATTTCTCCTAAATTTATTTAATGAAGAATCAGGATTTTGAGTTGTGATGCAGTTGTGATTCAATTGTGACTCAATTTACTGATTAACTCAAAATATATTGTTGTTTGTCTTCAAACTACTTTATTTTATATTTCGTAGAATTGCATAAATTTAATGTTATGAGCAAAATATTGAAAACCTTTAACCTGATTGAAGAACCTAGATATTAAGGGAGATATTGCATATTATTTCTTATGAAATTCTTAAAAACTCGACTCAACTTTGCATTTGAGCTCTAAAAGTGGATTCATATGAAAAAGCAATTCTAGAAAAAAATGATTGTTTGAGACTAAATAAGTGATTAAATAATTATTTGAATTTGGCAAACATCTGATGCCTCTCAAGTGGAATAAAGAGGACATTCCTTATTTGCAAAACAAATTGGAGTAAGATTTTCATGATTTCCATATGAATTTTATTCAGATCTGAAAAATATTCGTTGCATTCATTTAATTTATTTATTTGTATTTTGTGGGGAAAAACAATTATATTTGTTTTGAATGTATTATGATTTTTGTTAAGAGTAGTGAAAAATATGGAGAAATAATTGATGAAATGGTTGAGAGGAAAATATCATTTGTATTGATCCGATTCATAAACCATTTGATATAATTTGATGAAAATTTTTGCGTATGAATAATGTATGAGAATAAGCAAAAGGTTTTCTTCCAAAAAAGAGTAGATTTTAAATTAGATTTTGTCTACTTTTGACACTTTTTAAATGATAAATGCATACAAAACCAAATGATAGGCAATCTTTTTGCAAAGACTCACATTTAAATCTATAGAGTTCTTCGGCCGCTAAGTTCGTTCCTTCTTCGTATCCAATAATATATGGCGCTCCGGGAGGGTCTGACCATTAGATCAATGCAAAAATATGATAAATGAAACTTTTATCCCATGAAATCTAATGAAAATTGTTTCAAATAATGTTTTAGTGCTTACATAGAATATCGACATTAAATGATTGAACGATTGTTTCGCCCAGACTTTCAGATATTGCAGAACAGGACACCTCTTTCGAGTTATGATCCTGAGTGGACAGAGTCACTGTAATGTTTGATCCACTGGTCCAACCCTCTTTGCTTTCCACAGACCAGGTGCTCACTGGCATCACTTCACGACCTTTAAATCATATACAAGATTATTGAGAATAACTATAAATAATGTAATATGAGCATGGTCAACATGAGAAACTCAATTCTTGTAAACTATACAAGATATGAATGCACTCTAAAGAGTCAGATGGGAATCCAGTGAAGTATAATATTGATTGAAGTATAACTTGAATAATCTTGGATGCAATTTAAATTGCTTGATAAAATCTATTTTGAATGAACTCAAACTGAATTTTAAAGTGGATTTTATTTAGTGAACACTCGAAGAGTAGAGTTCCCTCTCTTTTAAAGCCACCGCCTTTATGTGATGCGATGTGGAATAGATCAGGTTTATATTCTCCATATTCAACATATAATAATTAGTTGAATTAAATGAATGTGAAGCTTAAATAATCCCAGAGTGGATCAAATCCATGATCGTTGAAAACATTGAGCCCTTTAGTCACAATCAATGAGTTCTTATCTAAAGATATTCTGTTGGGAACTCCATTAACTGAAGGGCCAACTAATTAATTGAATCCATTGCTCTATTCACTCAATTTATTATTAGTTCATTGTATTTATGGTGTGCCCTAAGAAGGGATAATTTATATGAGAATATGATTCTCTTCAAAACCATATTTTCTCAAATTTTTTAAAATTTGGGCAAAAACTGTATGCCTTTTATCCACAAAATGTTGATAGACTTAAATTAGTGGTTAACTCCCATATGAAGAATATGATGGATAACTTGTCAAACGCATGACTCAATTCCTCTGTTTTGGCTCAACTATTACAGTTAGCTAGATTATTTATCATATTAAAATGCCTTAATAAGTGACTTGGGTTACAGTTTGAATCAATTATCAATTGAGTCCTTTTTTACAATTCATATGAATGACACTAAATGTTAAGATAGTCTTTAAGTCAAATCTTATAAAATTAATGATTTATAAAACTGTGAAAGTGACCAAATATGAGAGATAAATGAGTAAACATAGGAATAGAACCATAATTACAAATGTTCTTACCATCAATATTCCAAGAAACTTCTGAACTTGGATTTGCTGGTCCGGCCAAACACATCAAATTGATGGCATCACCGATTTTGCCCTCTTTCGGACCAATTATTTCCACTTTTACTGCAGAAACTGAAAGAATTTATTGAAATTTTGATATATTTTCTCAGCAGTAAAATCATGAGTCAAGACATCTGACAACGAGTTAACCCAAACCCCAATCTTTATAGCAATAAGAAAAGAAATTATTGAAATTACTATACATTTAGTTAACGATAGAAAAGGCTAATAATATTAAGAATAATAATATTAAACGCAATCTTCTGATCGATAAAAATAGGGGTTATATTTGAATATTTAGGAAATGTGTTGGAAATGTATAAAAGCGTATAAAGAGTGGGTCGGGAGAGAGAAAAGGTGGGAGAATAAAGGGATGAATCTCTTACACAAAACTTGGAGTTTTGTGAATGCAATTAAAGGATGAGTCGTGACATCGTTAGTGGCCTCGCATTTGTAAATTGCATTGTTATCACTCGGACTAACAGTAAATGTGAAAATATTGGTCGACTCCCGACCACCACTACTGGAGTACGTATTGTCCACTTCTTGAGATTCTTTGTACCAAATTCTGTTCGCAATATAAGTCTTAATTAATTGAATCAAACAAATTGTAGGCAAAGAATCTACAGTTTAGCCAAAGGATTGCCACCAGAGCTAATGCAGGCCAAGTGTAGTGTATCGCCAACACTAATCACATCACCAGATGTGTATCCCTCTATTGTTGGTAAACCGGGTGGATCTCAGATCAAATCAAAAAACATTAGTTACGCCTAATTTGTGTTAAATGGCTATCAATCAGTAGACATACAGAGAACGCTTAAAGTGATGCTCGATTTTATTGGTTTGGTTAGCGCCGGGTGCTCCAACTGACAACTATATTTCACTCCTGTTCAGTTCAACTCAATTTAATCGATCGTCAAATATGTATGCATTCAAATGAATACCATTGTCATCGAGTTTCGTATAAATGTTGACAGCGCTGGTACTGACCGACATCTTACCAAATGCTCCCAAACCGTCTCTTATTTCCGTCGAAAAGCTATCTTTAAAATACAAAACCGAAACCGAAGTCAATATCAATAAATGAAGGCTTCAATGGTTTTTATGTCTAGACTATTGAGGAAAAGGACATCTCTTTTGTTGAAATTGCTTTCAAAAGTAATACAAATTTTGAGAACAATAATAGAAAAATGCGATTATTTTGAAATATGCATCGATTGAAACAAATATTGTTTTAGAAGATTAAAAGTCAAATACCTTTAGAGAGTGTCTGAGAATTTTTGAACCATTTTATTTGTGTGGCAGGTTTGGTGGGAGCACTGGTATTGCAAATTAGCCTGATCCTCTCAGCCTCTTTCACTTCTAATCTCATATTTGTGTTAATATGACTCAACTTCTGTTTCGTTGTATTCAAAATTAATGGTCTTTTGGCTGATCTCAACACAATGTCCTGAGGAGGCACTGGATTGGATCAAAATTGAGTTAACAATTCATAATTGATTATCAAATACATATTAATTAACAAAAGTATACTCTTGCATATTATTTAAAATGATGTTTAAATTAGTGCTCAAATTAATCAATGTACTTTAATGAATGAAAGTAACAGTAGTAATATGTTTGACAGAGTTGGGGAAAGCAAAATTCCCTTGATGGCCAAATTTAATAATCTAGCATTCTACGCAAAAAAACATATTTAAAATGCTGATAAATACCCCCTAGGTAATTTGTTTATTCCAAAAACTACAATTTTGTTCGCCTTTTAGACTTAATCTCAGTAAAACATTAAATTTAATATAAAATTTTTAAAATGTAGATTGATTTTAGATTATCATCGTCATTTTCCATCTATATATTACATGTGAACTTAAAATTTTAAAGAACCTCAATATAATGAACTAAACTAAATGACCAATGTTCAAATAAATCAAGCTTAAGTAAAGGCAGATAAAAACTTTTAATTTAAGAGAATGGTCAATTTAAAAAGAAGGCTTCTCCAAAATAGTCATATATCTGATTATTAGCATAGAATATGAGTAATAAATGAAATATGTTTATGATATTCACATAAAACAAGATTTGGTGGCAAAATGTTGGACATTATGTGAGAGAAAGTAATTTATTGTTAAAGTAATTGTTATTAAGTTGTTTTGTCAATCCATACAATCCTTACCCAAAACACTGATGCGTGCGTTCGTACGAATGGCTCGATTATCCTTCGCTGGACCTATAAATTAGATCGTTTTTTATCCGTCACTATCCCAACATTTCTTATAACAAGAAAAACTAATAAACATTCCGTAAACTAATAAAACAATCAAATGTTTTATTTACTTATTTTCTACTTTAAAATCTTTAACCAAAATATATTTTGAACCAAAAGTCAAATATCGTGATAAACGTAATGATTACTAATTCATGAATCGATTTACTTACCGACTTGACATTCAAATTCACCTGAGAATAAAATGGTAAACATTAATTAGTAAGTTCATTAATTTTATTTGATTTGAGTGTGGAATACCCTCATCAAAAAGTTGTAGATTTTTAATATTTAAATTATAGACTCCTCTCTGTCCGTCCACACTCATTGAATATCTAGGCCAACCTGGAATCTCTGGATCGAAACCTAATTGCAAGGTATATTTTTAATATTGTATTGAGTCAAACGATTGAATAATTGATTCACAATTATTATAGTAATTATTGTAATTAAAATTCAATTTATTCGTCGAAATATTGATTTATAGAAATGAAGACATTTTTCTATTAATCAATTCATAACAAATTATCTTATTATCTAAACTTGGTACTTTTCAGATATAAGACTGAGCTATGCACTGAAGTAGTCTTTACGTGTCTGAGAGTTGCGAA
>JAQIWF010001434.1:0-12031 GCA_034694965.1 Ceratozetes gracilis | reverse complement strand
CCGCGTTCACTCTCTTAACACTCAAAGTCGGGGCCAATACTCCTCTCATTCACTCTTTGACCCAATTCTCTATTCAATAACTGATCACAAAATTTAATTCAAAACTATTCTCATTTGACTCAATTCACAAATAATTGTCCTCGAATATCACTTTTCTATTGATAGTCCAGATAAGAGTCAATTGATTTGAATTTATTTCATTGATTTTTAATTAACTACTCATAGCATGAAAATGATTTTTCAAGTTTAAAGCCATAATTAAATATTTTATTTAATTTTATTACTTTAATTTAATAAAATATTACAAAACTTTGTAATTATATTGCAATTAGATTTGAGTCTAACATTAAATTAGTTGAAAGGTTAAAGTGGAGCCCATCTTCGCCGGAATCAATTGATCGGAGAGGAAAACATGCGCTTTAGTGCCAAATATGGCAAAACATCGCCGTATTTGACCATATTGTTAATCAATTGTTTTGTGCCAATATTTTGATTTGATTAACATAAAACCATTCGTTAAATAAAACATAGATTGATAAGTGACTAGAGCTGTGAGAACCACTAAATGTACCTAGTTTATAGGAATCATCAATATTTATTAAGTTCATTGCAATCAATAAATGCAGAATATTCTTACATTTTATTCAGTTTTGCTGATTATCTGATAATCTAAACAAAACACACGAATCATATGATAGAATTGATATAAGATTTAATCAAATCTATTGATAAATGTATATAAATATGAATTTAAGAATATTTTTAGTAATTAGTTATATTTGGTTTTGTAAAATGAATCCTGTTAAATCTAAGTAAGTCCATTTACTCAATGCCTCATTCACTAATTTATACTGTATTTTATTCAGTGAATGACTAAATAAATTATTAGAAAATGACTTTAATTATTGAACTAATAAATTATTAGCAGTAATACTGAACATTAATTAATTCAAAGATTATTTAGACTATTAAAAGTCAATTAACTTAATTCGCTAAAAGATAAGATCTTGAATGTTTTCATAGAATGAGTAAATTCAATTTTAATATTTGCTTTATATCCAGTTAATTGTATATGAATTAAATTAAGAGTTAATTAAAGGATTTCAATGAATTAAAGTCTTTTCACATAGATGCAAATTTTATCCCATTAATAATTGTTATAATTATTTACTATTTAGACAAACAGATCTCGGAATGAATATAACAAAGATTTTGAATCGTTTCTTTGACGGCCGATATGACAAAAGGGTGCGCCCAAATTATGCAGGTCCACCCGTGGAAGTGGGGGTCACCATGCATATTATAAGCATTAGCTCTATATCTGAAGTGCAAATGGTCTCAATTTATCTCTATTTTTGATGATCGAAGTAAATGTCAATATATTTGTTGTTTAGGACTTTACGTCAGACTTTTACTTCCGTCAGGGATGGCGCGACACAAGACTATCGTTTGAGCGCAGACCCGGCATCGATGCTCTTTATGTTGGAGCTGAAGTGTCTGATCGAATATGGGTGCCAGATACATTTTTCGCCAATGAAAAGTCAGCTCAATTCCACCAAGCCACTACTCCCAACACCTTTATTCGCATCACATCTAATGGCGAGATATTGCGCTCAATCAGGTCTTAGTCCATAGTTTGTATCCTTTGTTAATCAAATCATCACAATTCAGGCTCACAGTCACAACCAGTTGTCCCATGAATTTGCAATACTTTCCAATGGACCGACAGCTCTGCACAATTGAAATCGAGAGCTGTATTACCTCACAATTGTCTCTTAATTATAATAAATTTACTTTGAATTCAAATTAGATGGATATTCGATGGCAGACATTATGTATAAATGGGGTATTGATGGCAAAGGATCCGTTGGAATTTCTGACCAAGTACAGTTGCCTCAATTTAAAGTCAAGGGACTTAAACAGTTGCAAAAAACAGAATATCTGAGTACAGGTCAGTTCAGTTGATATTCTATGTATAAGCAGTGATTAAAATGTGTTTTGAATTTCAGGCAATTACTCTAGATTAGTTTGTGAAATAGAGTTCGTCCGAAGTATGGGTTACTACTTAATTCAGATCTATATTCCCGCCAGTCTTATAGTGATCATCAGTTGGGTCTCATTCTGGTTGCATAGAGTCTGTTATGATTACATTGATTACAGCAATCATTTTAAACAATACTTTCAAATAGAATGCCACTCCGGCACGGGTTCAGTTGGGAGTAACCACTGTGTTGACCATGACAACTTTGATGTCGTCCACAAACGCGGCTTTGCCCAAGATCTCTTACGTTAAAAGTATCGATGTATTTTTGGGCACCTGCTTTATTATGGTGTTCGCATCACTTCTGGAATACGCCACTGTTGGCTATATGGGCAAAAGGATCGCAATGAGGAAAGCCCGTTCCCAACAATTGGCTAAAATAGCCAAAGATAGACAGAAGAGCTCTATGGAAACCAATTTAGAGCCCCGTTCCTCAATATACCCGATCCAGTCTTCACCATTCAATCCATGTATTCCCAGACCGCGAAACATAAGTGGAGTTTCGGTATTCTATTCAACCATTAAATCACTTCACTATTCAATATTCAATATCTTAAGGAAATGCGGTATCGAATGGTTGAGACCAAAACATTGAGCAGACCTTCAATTGAATACAACCCTAAGAAAAAAGTATCGATTGTTGCCGCAGAATGTGAAGCTGAAGAGGGAACACCTGCTACTCCAGGAACACCTCCACCTGTTCTGCCTATTCCAGGCGCTAAAAACATGAACACTTTGTTTGGTGTCTGTCCGAGTGATATCGATAAATACTCTCGAGTGGTATTCCCGGTCTGTTTTCTATGTTTTAATCTGATGTACTGGATCATATATATGCATATAAGCGAATTCCTCACCGAAGAACTCGCCAACTGAACCACACTTTCTTTCAAAGAATTCTAATGTATTATAATTTAGATCTCATATTAAAACAAATAATTCTTTCAAATGTTATGCAAATCTCTTTAATGTCTATCAGAAATGTAAATAATAGTGAATACACTACTGAATACGGTTAACAACAGGTCGGGGGTTTTCCTGGCACATCACTAAACTCAATTTCATCAAAAGATGTAATTGTAATCAAATCCTTCAACTCTTCTTCAGTAAATCTAGTGTTTCCCTCCCGAAGCACAACTATAGCTCTAAGACCAGCTTCGATGGCAGCCCTGGCCTTTTTCGGATCATCTGTCATATACAATAGGCTCTGAGGATCAGGTTCTCTAAGAGCAGAAAGGACAACCTGGAATTTTTTAGGATCATATTTATAACCTCCTGAAGAGTCAATATGATTGCCAAAGAATGCGGACAAATCTCCATCGACTGAAGAACTTAAAAACAATTTTTGTCCATCTCTTCCACCGGAAGCATATGAGTAAATCTTTGTGAACTGTTGAAAGCGCCAGTGCTGTAGACATTGCTTTACATCCGGGAATACATGAACTTTGAGGCGTGAAGTTTTGTATGCGTCCGACCAGATCTGGTTGTAGAGAGTGTTGAGTTGGAGTTGACATGACTTGTGTTTATTCTCTATTTGCCACAAGACATTGGCCACAACCGATTTGATTAGTTCTTCCTTTGATTTATTTGGTTCTTCGATAAGAGGTATTTGAATGCCCGCACTCTTCTCAATGGCTGACTGTTCTCTCAGTTTATTTATTATGTGAATCACTATTTTTTCGTTCAAATTTCTGGTCAAATAGTCTTTGATATTACTTTTGACATAACTAATCAGTTCTTTAGCGAAAGTCCAAGAAGTGACGACTCCGTAGATATCCATCAGTATATTGTTTGGTCGCGGAATCACTTTCTTTTTAGGATGTTTTACATTAACAGTCGGAGTGTCCGTATTGTCACTCATTCTTAAGTTTAAACAATATTTGAGTTATCCTTCAAATCAATTCTTTTTGTGAAAAAGACAAATGAATTTTTTAAAAAGCATTTCCTTTTCTATTCGCGTGAAAGAGTTGGTTTCTCTTGTAATTGTTAGAACATGCACAACTTAAGACTTGTATTGTATACAATAATTTTGATTATTTTTAAGGGCTAAAAGGGCTGATCTCTCAATAGGCTTATTATAATTTTAGTTTAAAATGATCTATCAACTTTTTGAGCCTATTTTGAGCTTATTTCTTACGACTCCTTTGAGTCTATCAGGAGTTTAAAGCACTTAATGAACTTCATATCAATAAAGTAATGGCACATTATGTAAAAGTGTGTGGATTATTGTAACAATCTCAATAATCTTAAGTATCTAAATAGCAGGATTACCTAAGCTCTTTACCAATCGGTGATTAGGAGGACTTTTTGAAAATTTAGTTGTAGCTTCGATTGACCTAGTATATCGTATAGTTTTCTCATACTTCCATATACGTTATGTTATTAATGATTAATATTTCACCATAACGGGTATTTTTAAAAATTATCAATGACAAATAGAAATTGAAATAATGCCCCTTGGGTTATTCTTTTAAATAACATGCAAACACTTCATGAAAAATGTTGACAATAATAATGTAAACACTTTAGTCCGAATGGACGTCATCGTAGATAAATATGTCTTTGTGTCTGTTCTCATGGATAGACTGTCTGGAGTCCAACATATAAAAGATTATGTGATAAAATCAATGCATTGATTACCGAATGATTTTAATCGCGCATTAATTTTACTTAAATGCATAATAACTGCTTAAAACTTGAAATATAAAGAGCTCTGACCTCTTAATACTTCCTTAGAAATGCTTGAATTGACAATTTAATTGAAAATATGATGGAGTAAAACATTCTCTTATTGTGCCAAGGATGATTAAAACTGGATTCTTTGGTTTTCCCACAATAAAATTGATAAGGATTGACAAAATCAAAGTGAGGTTAAGACTTAAGCAATTGGAGAATATAATTTAGCTGATTAGCTGAATTTAATTTAAGACATGTCAGTTTTAGTAGCATCTCTGCAATAAATTTAATGAGCGAGGGAAAACTTTGATAAATATTTAAATTGAATGTGAGGTCAATGGTTTGTGATTTTAAATTTGGAGAACTTGAAAGTGAAATAAATTCCTTAAAAGCCACTCAAATATACAGCGATAAACAGAAATGATAAGAAAAGTGATGACTTTGAAACTCTTGTCAAAAGATCGCCAATACATTGGAAATGTGTGAAAACGCAACAAAAGTATCTTGAAATTAATCCGACAAAGTTCTGATTTGCCTCAAAGTGTATTAAAATTACTCAGTTGTTATAGAAATTTGTGATAATCTTGTTATAGAAAGCAATAAAAAGTGACAAAAATTGAAATCAAACGTCACTTCTCTTTCCAAACATGGATTTCAATTTCAATTTAATTCGTTGTTTGCAATTGATTTTTGTGTTTTACCACATTTCGCAAAGCAATGCCTACTTATATCCCATTGAATTCCGTCTTCCACTTGAGGTCTGTCTAACTTTTAATTTATTAAAAAATACTAAACAATTGATTGGTTCTGAGTCCTTATCTCAGCTCACATATTGTTAGATAAGGTTCCCTCTGACTGATGGGAATTTTAAATTTAACAATAATTGTTAGTAGATTTTTTTAGAAAATCTTTCCAAGTTTATTTATTAAAATAGTTATCTTGTATCTATATTTTTGGTGCCCGAACTAATTTGGCAAAAATTCCTTAATATCCATAGCGTCCGAAGACAGAGTACGGACACAATTTGAGATCAGATTTCAAACTTATTTTAAATATGAACTAAAGACCACTAATATATGTATTCATATATGTATTGAAAATTGTTTAAATTGGTTTGAAGTCTAAATTTTAAATAAAATGATGTAATGGATAGAATAAGTCTATTAGAAGAACCTTCCTTAAATTAGTATTTCAGTAAATAAATAGCTAAATTTTAATGACATTTATGAAATATACTAAAGGGCCATGTACCAGCTCCCGGATCACCCTGGCCTTTGCCACAACAATGGGTAAAATCAGAGGATGTATTGACATTAGATCCCAAAGGGTTTCGGTTCGAGACAAATATGAATACCTGCGATGTTTTAGTCAATGCTATGAAGAGATACAGAGACTTGATTTTCATCGATCAAAGAAATATCAAATCAGCAACACTTCCATTATTGAAGAGTGTGTACATCGAAGTGCAGAACTTCCACGAATGTGGTTATCCCAAACACAATGAGGACGAGGCGTATACTATTAATACCACGTTTACATCAAAAATAACAGCAAACACCGTTTGGGGAGCCCTTAGAGCCTTAGAAACATTCAGTCAATTAGTTTATCAAAACGAATTGACCCGAGAATTACTATTAAACAGCACTCATATCACTGATTTTCCTCGCTACAAATTCAGAGCAATGCATATGGACACAGCCAGACATTTCATACCAAAGAAAGTGATCTTAGCCAATTTGGATGCAATGGCTTATAATAAGCTCAATGTATTTCACTGGCATATTATCGATGACCAGTCTTTCCCTTTCGAGAGGTATTATGTCTTTTGAGTGAACACTAACTAAATTATATTTGAATTACCCATTGAAGCAAACAGTATCCTGAGCTCACCTTAAAGGGTGCGTATTCTTCAAAACATGTGTACACACAACAGGATGTCGCAGATATCATAGAATACTCACGAATGAGAGGAATCAGAGTTATTCCAGAGATTGATTCACCAGGTATTCAATATTTGCTTTTAATTACAGAAGAAATTCTGTTAATGAAAGTTATCTCAAATCTCAGGTCATACACACGCTATGGGAAAGGCATTCCCAGACCTTTTAACGCCCTGCTTCGGTCAAAATGGCAAAAAATATACTCCTAATTACCCACATTTTTCAGCAATGGAACTGATGAACCCAATGAATAACAATACCTTTACATTCATGACTCAGCTTTTCAAAGAATTTCGCGGAGTCTTTAAAGATGATTACATCCATTTGGGTATGAATTTGGTCCACAATTACCTATTCTGTAGAAACGCTCGATTGACTGACGATCTCTTATTAGTTAAAACTCTTGTCAATCATAACATTAAAGTTCATATATTATCCAATTTTTGTTTATCTGATTTGACATAAAATTGGTTTAGTACATATCGAGAATCTCCAGTTTATCTTGGTATATTTCTTCCTTATCTATATGACCTAAACGTGAATTATTGAAAGATTGTGATACTTCTACCAAATTATTCGTTATTTCTATTAGTTGTTATGTAATAAATAGTGTGCAAAAATGGGCAAATACTCTGATAATAAGTCAGATTATTTACTCATTCATTCAAAGAAAAATTCATTTAAATTATCTTTCAATTGAAGGTATGGACGAAGTATTCTATGGCTGTTGGGAATCGAGTCCAGAGATCAAAGCCTTTATGAAATTGCATGGAATGACTAAAATACACGAACTCGAAGAATATTATGTCAAACATATTCTTAATAATGCAAAGAGTGTTGGCTATAACTATATGATGTGGCAGGACCCCGCTGACAATGGCGTCAAAGTTAGAAACATTTATTTCATATTTAATAAACAGGGATAACTATTTAACATTTGAGGGATTATGTGTAATATGTATAGAATATTATGTGAATTATGTCGTAAAAAATCCTGGCTTTAAATTTACCCTGCCTGATAGTGATATAGCTTTAAAATTTTAAAGTTAAGCTAATTTAGGCCTTATATTATTTGAAATTAAGGTAGCCTGGACACTTCTTGCTAGTAACATAACTCTTAATAATAATTATTAAAAGTGATCTGAAATTTGGTTATATAGTTGGCTCAGGACTCAATTGTTGTCATTTGGAAGGATAAGAGTTTGGACAGTACTTTAGACAACTGGCAGAACTACATCCAAAATATTTCAAAAAATGGTATGTTTTGGCAAAAAAGTCAATAGAATTGTATAAAGTTTACAATTAATAAAAGGGTATCAAATGGTACTGTCCGCGTGTTGGTACCTCAACTATATAACAACTCCATACCCGGGCAAGGATTGGGAAAAGCTTTATTTATGTGATCCTCGTCATTTCAATGGTATTTCATGGAATTACATTGAATTGTATTATGAAAATGTATTTTATTTTATTTTTTTCAAATATTCATAGGAACTGACAGTCAAAAAGATTTAGTGATTGGGGGAGAAGTGTGTATGTGGTCTGAGTTCGCCGATGGAACAAATATATTGTCCCGATTATGGTCTGTCATTAACTTTACATTTATTTGATTTACAATTTGAATCATTTGATGAATTTCAGGCCCAGAGCTTCAGCCCCTGCAGAGCGCTTATGGAGTAATAGTGCCGATACCCAGGATGTGGATACGGCTCGGCTAAGACTTGATCAGCACCGGTGCCGAATGCTAAGACGTGGTATTCCGGCCGCACCAATACTTAATGGTTATTGTGGTGACTATGAGTGGGAAATGAATGCAAATGACAAACTCATGGATTTGGGGGATAGGGTTCGTCTCTAATCACAAATTACTACAAATTACTGAATTTCCAATTCGCCTAAATTAGCATGAACAACTATTATCCGTATAACTCTTGTATTACTTGGTCAATTTGATAGAATCATGTTACAAATATTCATGTAAATTGACTATAATCATTTTAATTCTGGTGATGTTTTACTGCAATTGAACAAGTTGCTTTCAAAATCTGGTATATTACCTTATTTAGGAAAATCAATAAAATTTGTTAAACTTAATTTTTCTTTTAAATTGATTTTTACAAACAAAAATAAACATGGAAGATTCAATTTGTATAATTTAACTCAAATATAATTTATAAGACATACATAGAAACTATAAATTAGCATAAATTTTATGGTTAATTAATTAGCCATAAACAAAATATGGCCAATTTTATCTTAAAATTCTGATAGGGGATCAAGACAATTTTTGATGACAAAGAAATTTTAGGACAATAGCAGATAACTATTAATGATAATCTAATAGATAATCTAGTCAAAACCTAATATTTGACATATATTCTCTAAAATTACATTTAATTTGTTACTCATTATTGGAATCATTTATAAAATGATAGAATTATAGTTAACTATAATATAAAGAAAACATCATTTTGTTTAGATTTAACTTCTAATTATTCCAAACATTTTTTACCTAAAATGATATTAAGGTCTAAATATGAACGTAAAACAAGTATAAGATTACAAAGGTAATATAATTTGCAAAACTGCTATTAAAAATTTATCACAAATCATCTCAAGATTCTTACCTTAAGAATAGTGTTTTTAAGCAATGCATCGATGGTTTCGAATGTGTTTCAATTGATAAAAGAAATCAGTGATTGTTTTCGCCAATTATTTGAAATGTCTTTGGGCTAAAACAGCAAATTATTTACAATTAAATACACATATCGTCACAAAATTGTCTCAAAGATATGGTTTATTGAAACCAATTTTCTAAAATTTACATTAGAATAGCAATAATTTACAAAACATATATTTTTAGTCCACTTTAGCTAAATGTTATGTATTAAGATATGAAGCGTAACAAATAGAGCTTGATTCTACATATTCCAAAGTCAAGTTTAAAGGATTCGGATCCACTAAAAAACTACTCATTTTTAAGTTGAGATTTGTTACGACAACTCGCAGTCATAAGTTTTAGTCATGTTATTTGGTAAGTGTTTGGCATTTTTCGTTAAAATTGTTGTAAATTTGAATAAAATTCTATAAACAGGGATCAGTAGACAGAATATTATTCGGATTTCGCTTTATTTGTGTTTTATCGTCATATGTCTAATGTATTCACCAGTGTTTGCCTTCTGGAGAACTCACGTCCATTTGCATAGAAACAGACATCGCTATAATCATAATGACGACGACAAGTGTTGCTGCAAATGCTGTCACGAAGAGAAATCCTCAGTTTGGTGAATAAGGACTCGTTTATGATTTTCGTAACACTTCGCCTCCCCTTTTGCTGATCCTTTTCAAGTGATTTCATTTGACTCTCACTATATTCTAGGCTCCAAAAAATCGTTTATTCATTTTTACCCGGATTTACAATCGATTGACACAATCATAAGACAACTCAACAAACGATAATTGAATTATCATATCAATTGAATCGAGTACAGTAGAACAGAGTTAATCTAAAATGGTCCGGACAACAAATTTACTTCCAACAATTGCTGAGTTCAAATAATCCATATCGTTTTACAGGGCGTGCCATCAATTCTATGAAATCCACTTCAAATCAAGCTATTACTTCAAATTATCCATGCTCCAATTTAAACATTTTTTAACGTATTAAATTTTGTTCATTAATGGCCACAAATTGTTAACGTTCAAAATATTCTAATGTAATCTAGTTGCATTTGATTCTTTATAATTATTATTAATGTTCAACAAATACTATCATGCTCTTCTCATTGATTTCTGAAAGCATCAATTGATCAAGTTAAGTCTCAAATATTTAGAACGAACCAATTCTGTTGTGAACCCTTTGTGAATGATACCTTGTCGATTTAGTTTAATTTTTATAACAACAACAAAGTAGTTAATTGAATGCTTTGGAATTTCATAAATGAGAAAGGTATGTTAGTATTTTGATTGCTCTTACAATTTGTGATAATTATCTAAATATTTAATGATTTAATGGGTCCAAAATCAACAAAAACGACACAAATGAGTGAATTCCTTATTGTATTCGTTATTGTCTTTTGTTTAAAATCCTATTTTACCTCAAATTTTTAAATACATGTCTACAGAAATACAGATTTATTCAAATAACTCTTTTGACTGAAGTTATAATTTATATACATTTGAATACATAATGTAATCATAAATTGCATCAAATATTTAAACAGAATTTCAATTCATCGTCAATTCTTTAAAGTTTCAAAGGAATGGACGCCTTCTCTACTGTTTAGCCCAACAAATGGCTCTTAACATGGAATTGGTTCCAAATTTATCTCAGTATTCTCCATATTTTCATTCATTATTAAATTTATTTTCAAATCATTGCTCTGTTTTTTATAAATATATTAAAGATTTTTTTCTGAATAAAAATTGTTTTAAAATATAGTGACCGACAGCTCATTGAAAAGAATACAATTTATTTAATATATACACAAATTTGTTAGAAAACATGAAAGAGAATGTTCTCAATCATTGAGAGGAAAAGTACCAAATCCAAGTAAAATATCGTATAAATATAAAAGAGTAAGGCGACTTTAAAACAAACTTTCAAATTAAAACACTTGGTCAGTTGCTTTTCAATCAAAAATGGTCAAGGGGGAGGAGTCAACCCAAAATCCCCTGACGGCGAAAATCTTGGAAACACCCGCCCTTTACCCCCGAACCGAGAATTTAATATTTCAGGCATACCTCTCCTCTTCCTTCGAGTGAAGTGAGGCAGAAATTTTTCGGTATTAAATTGTGATAATTGGAGTCGAGATAAAAACTTAAATGATGAATTTAAAAACATAATGTTTAAAACATGTAATAATAGTGAGTCAACTTTTATCAAGTAATGCTCTATCAAATTTTGATTTCACAATTTGGAAATTGAATGAAATTTGTTTTGAAGACTTTAACGGAACTATCGCTTGTATTGTCAAAATAGATTGAATTTAAAATCAGACATCATTTTGATTAGACTGCAATCATTTGAGCAAGGGTAATTATTTTGTAATCAATGCTTATCTGTAAAGAGCTTTATATTGGTGTCGGTCCTGTTCCGCAAACAATTATTGTTATTACTTCAGACCGTTTTATACTCTGGCAGAGTTCCCTTATATGGGCGCACTTTAGGCTGTTACAGTATACCTGAACTGGGATGTATAACTGGGATGCGGAGAAAAGCAGACTACTGCTAAACATTGATCATGCACAAACTTTGCTTATTTAAATTATTATTATTCAAAATGAATAGTAAATGTGAATATGAATTCTCAACTTTATAAGATAAACTAGCAAATAGCAACAAATGACACCAAGTTTTAAGCCCACAAAAAATTTT
>JAQIWF010001433.1:0-12035 GCA_034694965.1 Ceratozetes gracilis | reverse complement strand
ACTTTTTCTTAACACTTAATCAACACTTCATTTAAAATAAAATTATCTTTTTATTTGAAAAAATGTAATTTTACCCAAAGTTTGCAAATGTTTCCAAAAATAGCAATAATTAGGAAACAGTTCTTAATTGAAAAATGAATTCAAATAATAAGTAAAAGAAAAATCAAAATCTAATTCAATAAACAAAAACTGATTATTAAATAATTATTTTGAAAGGAGAGGGGAAACCGTTCCCCAAAATTCTCCAAAAGGAGAGGGGAAATAAATATCCAATTTTTCAAACAATAAAATAATCATTTAAATCAAAGCTATGATTAAATCTTCATTTTTCTTACTCTCAAGAAACTAATCTTATAATCGGAATACGAGTTAAGACACTAACCATTAGATAATATTAAGACAAGACTTTAAAAATAAAACCAAAACTTTATTTATTTATATCATATGTTAAAACAATTTCCATTAAAACCGCTTTTATGGCCAAAATCTTAGGAAACAACACTTTTCTCCCTTTCTTTGCATAAATTAAGAAACAAATTCTTAAATAATTCTTAAATTATATGATTGTTTGCGATAAGAAAATAGCATTCATTTAATGAGAATTACTTCCGATAAATGATTTTTTCTCTCCGAACAAATTATATATTTATCTCTCAATACAATAAGGTCCAAAGTAATGAAATTTTAGCTCAACTCCACTGTGAGCAAGGTGGTTTAGTTCAATTTTAAAGTAAGCAGTCTAAATTCAGATAAAGGTATTATCAATCAATTATATGCTTGAAATGTTATCTTGTTAAATTGAATATTCAAGTAAAAAACATCATGATAAAACATTACTTATTCTAAATTGACCAAGCTATGCTCAAAACAAATAATCTATTATTAGCAAATTAATCTAGTGTAGAATCTCCAGATCATCTAGCTTAATTTCAAAATACCCTGATTAATTTAACTTAATAACAATAATCTTGTTCCCTTTTTCACATCTAGCCAAGATTATAATTTTTCATCTTGCTCAACCATCTTGCTCATTCTTGTGAGACACAGATGGGAGACAACATTAAAACAAAAAACAATTTGCAAAACAGATAAAGACTTTTCAATGAGATTTTGATGAAAAGGGAAAGTATGGATAGGAATGGATAGGAAGAGAGTTAGTCATAACTGGAATGAATAAACTAAACCAAAACAAGGCGTCCCTACTATTAGATCCCTCTCCTAATGAAAGAAAGTCTCGTTTTATTTTTTCATCGAATGATTTAATGCTATTTTCATGAATTTATTATTTTTTCTTCAAATTCTATAACAAGTCTTATAATTAAAGTGCAATACTTTGGAGGAAAGCATTTTCAACAGTATATAAGGCCTGTGTTTCGGCTCAACAGTCATCCATTCATCGCTCAGCACATCATCTGATCTGTTGTGAAGAACTCACTCTTAAAAAGTGATACTTAAAGTCAAAACTTATAGTCTTTTGTGTTGTGTTTCCGAATAATTATTTATTAAAAATGTTTTCAAAAGTAATCTATTTTTTAAAAATTTTACTAAACTTTGGTTTCGAACGAGTGATGTCCAGACCATAGGGTTCTGTCCACCACTCGTTTGAAGGAATTCCTATTAATTAATACAATTTTGTTCTTTAAAACACAGGTATTCCTATTGTCAGCTCTGGTCGCTTATTGTAAGGCAGGCGGTGGTGGAGGATATGGCGGTGGCGGCGGCGGCCGATCAGGTGGAGGAGGAGGTGGTGGTTATGGCGGTAGTGGTGGTGGCGCTATATCTGGTGGTGGCGGTGGATATGGAGGTGGAGGTGGAGGAGGGGGTTTTGGTGGCGGAGGTTTTGGTGGTGGTATCATTCCTGCGGCTATTCAGACCCGATACTCTGTTGAACAGAGACAGGTCTCCCTCCCATCTGAGCCCATTCAACCTCAGACTGTTCTGGTCGACGCCGGTATCATTCCCCTCACTATTCTTTTCCGTTCGGCATCGAGTGCTCTGAATGTCCTTCAGCAACATCAGGGGGGAGCAGGAGATACTCAACAGACCTCATCTGAGGACGAACCTCATCGACTCATCCATGAAGTGACGAAACCCATTATTCAAGAAGTCCGGGAAGTGATCACTCCATACAGAAGAGTCACTCAAGAGATACAGCCTGTCGTGGAGGACATCCAGACCATTGTCGCTCGGGGTGATGGGCGAGGAGCTGGATTTGGAGCTGGTGGCTTCGGCGCTGGAGGAGCTGGTTTTGGAGCAGGAGGTGCTGGTTTTGGTGGAATGGGTGGCGGATATGGTGGTTCCGGCGGTGCGGGTTTGGGTAGCTTTGGTGGCTCAGGTGGCTATGGAGGTTCAGGTGGCTATGGAGGGAGCCAAGGGAGTCCAGTTAGCTCAGGTGGGAGCAGAGGTGGTTACGGTGGAGGCTCATCATTCGGCAGTCGTGGTGGGGGATCAGGTGGTACAAAGTCTTACGCCAGCTCAGGAGCAGCAGCTAGTGGAGCGGCAGCATCCAGCGCTGCCGGCGCCGCCGCCTCATCAGCTGCCTCTTCCGGAGCCGCCGCCTCCTCTGGAGCCAAGTCTTAAGAAAGCGTTAAACAATTTAATGATTATCTTTAAGACTAGTTTTGTATAAACTCTTAAATCAATTCTTCAGACAATCAATGGATTCGTTTTACGCATAAAATTCAACACATTTTTCATAAACTCTTTTGAATACATTTCTTAAATATTTTGTATTTTAATTGTATTTTATATTTTCATTAAAAAAAGATCAAAAAACTAATTACCCCTCAGTTTTGAATGTGACAGAAGTTTTTGGGCAATTGGCGCACGTATTCGGATAGGTATGTGAAGCCCAGGTAGTGGACAACCACTGCCATCAATACGATTATGTGAAACAATTGGTGCGAATGAAACTGCGAGGAAGGGATGGAAATAAATTAGCCTTTCCAGTAAGTTTAAACAGGGATAGCAAAGGGGGGAGGGAAGGGTGTGGGAAAATAACCCAACCCTAAGATTTTAAAAGCGTAGCCATTCCTGTATTTGATATCTTACCCAATAATCACATTTACCGGGGAAATACCTCTCCGGGACCTGTTGACAATAAACGAAAAGACCAAGGAAGTAGAGGAACACCATCAGTAGTATACATATTGACGATTTTATAATGAGGGGCTGTTCTAAACAAGCTGGCCATATGTTTATGTAGAAGTGGGTTATCGGTATGAACCCGAACGAGCCATTGATGGCGAAGACACCCCCTCTTAGGGGCCGGTATGCTGGGTGTGAGAAGTGGTCACTCAATGTCACAAAGATTGTGGAAATTCCCAAAAGAGTACAAAGTGTGAGATAAAACGCCTGTAGTTTCGGTGAACAGTAGAAACCGTAATAAACGCACGGAATGTAATGACATATACTTATTATTATTATCCCTGAAAAATCTAACCTGGATAATGCATTCATTAATGTTAAATATTCATTTTGCCCATTATAACTATTAACCTTATTATATGTGATAAATCATAGATTTGAACATGATCAAAAACAATTCAAATTGAGCTAATCAAGTTAATATGCTAGGTATAATCAAGAACAGTGAGTTTAATAACTTATTAGATTAAATAATTATATATCAGGGCTTGCATGATTTGATCAGGGTATGCATATATGAGTGACATCTATTGGCTAACACTAGTAATATAAATGTACTTGCTATAATCAAATATCTATCAAATTGAATGAATAATAGAAATAGTTCCTGGTGACATACCTTAGAAAAAGCACTTCAACCTGATGGGAATGGCATAGCATTGTGTGATAGATAGCAGACAGAGACATACAAATGACAACACCGGCAAAGAAGAGACCAAAAACCACTTTATCAGTGCTGTCCAGAGTTAAGGCGTTTTCCGAATATTTAAGTTCATAAAAGCCAAGAGTGAGGAATAGTAGAGCACCCATCAAATGAGACCATATATTGCCGGTATCGGTGTGCAACCGGAACACTGACCAAAGACAGGCACTCACAGAGTTAAGGGGTGGACGATGACCACCGACTATGTACTCATTTGAGCGCAACCACTCAGGGATGGCATCACTTCTATGAAGCTATCAGTTGATAAAATCAATTAAATTTTTGCAATTCGTGGTCCACTCACTTTCCAGTCATATTTGGCCTTTTCTTGATAACATTCTTTAGATGAGCAAGTCACTTCATTGACCGATGCCAAGGATGAAATAGTGGACGACTTTCTTTCCCGAAATGTCACCAAATTAGGAGAAGTCACGACATTTTCGATACTCATTATAGAAAGTAATCACAGAATCGAATAAATGCGTGAAATCTCCTGAATTTGAATGAAATATAAGACTCTTATAATAAATGCAATCTTTAAGTGATTAAGAGTTAGATTTGAAAACCTTATGGGAATGTCTTATGTTTGAAACACTGGGCGCACAATCACTGCGCCGATGAGTGGACTGTCCGTTTAGAAGGTTTTGGTGAAATGAATGATTAAAAGTTTGCTTGTTGTTTCCAATTTCGACTTATCCGGGTTGAAGGCTCATCACAGCTATTTAAGGCTTAAAACTAGCCTTGGTTAAATTGAGTTCCATTCCACTCTTCCACTTTGAATATATGGGTAGTGATAGCCTTTCCTTTTCTACTTATATATCACAATTAGCCATGAGCTCCATATTTGCATGAATTGATCAGGGACATTAAATTAAGATAAAAACAACAACAATAACAATGACATTTGTCAGTTTTCTTCCTAAATATACTGAAATAGACTAATTTCCTCAATTAAATTAAATTAAACTGGATAATTGTGTGAACATTTCTGGACGATCTTATCAAATAATTATGAAAGATGAATCTTTTGAGGAAACCATCTTGGGAATTGTTTTAAAAATACCCAGTTTTGTACTCACAATTAATTTCTTCCTGATATCAATTACTTTGTCTGGTGTAGCATATCCTAGAACATTGCAAAATCATAAAAATATTAAAGCTCACTTCTGGCACACATATCAAGGTTATTTATACCAGGAAATTAATTCCAATTAAGCAAGTTTTGAATTGATTAGCTAACTCATAGCTTGTTAATTTTTTCTTAAATATACCTATATATTTCATAGTACATACTATTTATTCCCTGTTAGTAACCAAACAAATTGACTTTCATCTCTAATAGAATTTTGGTTGACCTTGATCAAAACTTTCTAAAATTATGAATAAACTATCCATCAATTAATAGGATTTTGAAATGAGAGGAATTTCGGGATAGCCTTCAGACGTCAATAAATTGATGAAAATTGTAGCAAAAGTGAACCTGTACATTTTAATCAATTCATCAAATTGATTGCTCCTACTTCACTTTAATTGCAGGCTCAATTCTTGAGGGCAATTATCATTAAAAATAAGTGACAAAATCATGATTTAAAACATTTTTATTTTATTGATCGACACATAAACACAAAATGTTTGTCCAAACTTATAATTAGAAGAAAAATAACTCATTTTTTCTCTTCCAATACATAAATAATAACAAAGATTTTCATTGAATATCAAATAAATTTCAAATTTAATTGAAATTATTGAATGAAATGGTCGTCCCCCGGAACGCCTACTCTCCAAATATGGCCTAACATGAGCTCAAATATAAAAATCCAAATATAATTTCATCAAAAAAGTTAATTATAACTAAATAGAACTAATTTTTATAATAAAATCATATATTATTAGAAAAATAATTTGTATTTATATTAAAACTAATAATGATAATAGTAATCATTATTATAAGGCAAACACCGAATAAATCATTTGATATTATGTCTACTTTTTTTGAGCAGGGTTACCCAGGTAGGGAGTCAGATATATTTGTTGAGAATTTTGGAAACTTCCCCTAATTTTGAAAAATTGCGATTAGGTCTATAAAAGTTATAAATCTGTCGAGTATTTACAAAAATTCCCATAAACCCCCCTGAATTTAACAAAGCCCCCTGACCACCTTGGGCGACCCTGCTGTAAAATACAGTTATTAAAATAAATTTTTATTATTATAATTATAATATCAAAGCAATTATTATTATTGTGTCAAAAGATCCTTTCATAAAAAAATTTATAAAAAATGGTAAATAACTATAGCGGGAGATTATAAAAAAAATTACATGATAAAAAGTAACTTGATAAGACACAAAAATCATTTTGCTTAATATAAAAAAAACAAATAATTTATAAATATTTAAATCAAATGAGTTATCGGCAAATGAACTAATTATAAAAAACAATTATTTTATGACCTAGTCCAATTTAAAATTTTAAATCGAACTTAATTTATTGAGCTAGGGGTTGTGTGTCAGCTTTGGTTTGTACTTGGTTCGGATTTCCAGTAATTTAATTAAACAATTTACAGAATTGGGTGGGCTATTTGCTCTAGGATAAATCAATTAAGTATAATAAGCTCACTCCTCTAGCAACAAAAATGGCGACCAAGCAAATTTAATTAATTAATTAACTATCAATTAACTAAATCAAATTAAAAGAATTTCTTTATTTCGGTGTTTGACTGTATTTGCTTATAAACTTGAACTTTGAGAGAAAATTGTACCAAACTTATGACAATTCATTTGCCGATAATTAACCATGATGATTAATTAAGAAGGGCATCAATTAATGGGGCAAATAATGTACACAAAAGAGGTGAACAACTTATTAGGAATTCAAACAAATTATTCGAACTTTTTATCCGCGATTTTGTTGTGATTATTATCGTTAATGAAAACAATTCTCTTAGTCTTCGGTCGAAGAAAATAACTGCAGACAAAAAAGTTGATGAAAAGCATGAAGAAGAGTGAGTAGAGGGCCAGCCCTGTGGTGGCCGACGCCAGAGTCATATCACATTTGGTGCCGTCGCTCTTGTATTTGAATGATATGAAGTTGATTATCAAACCGAACACCATTTGGACGATCTGGGATATTGTTATGGTCATCGACACACCTCTCGGGATGTGTATTCTGAGTGCCCGCAGGCAGTAATACGTATACATTAGAGAGTGTATGGCATAATTCATTCCCACCTAGATTATAATCAACAGAGTTATTTATTAATTGCAATAATTAAGCATGCTTAATTTTATAATAGATATTAATTGCGTAAATAAACTTATGTAACCTTACGGCGTGGCAATTTGATTTCTGTTAATTAGCAAGTTTATTTTAATTAGTTCTTGGTCAATATTACTTGAGTAGGGCAAAATTCATAGCATTATCTCTGCTATTTAATTCTACCACGCTGTACTAATTTTAATTTGAGTTTCAACCTATTTCACAATATTTTAATCAGTTAATACCAGGATCTATCAGATTTAAATATGAATTCTACCCTGAATAAATTAAAATCAATTTTATATCCTTTCGTTATTTTTAAGCATTTTTTAGATTTTAATTGAATTAAAAAAAACTTTTCAATGAAAGAAATGATTCATTGCTTTAATGCTGAGCTCACACTCACACACACACACTCTCACACACACACAAAGTGCACATACACCTGAGGGGCTGTGCGTTTCCCCCTATGCCCTTATCTATGTCACACACGACAACTTTCACTGCATTTTCTATCGGCACAGGTGTATCAGAAACGCTGCACCTCCAGGCTATTAACCAACAGCACAGGCCTGCCTCTACAAGAAGTGCTGATCTCAAAATGCTCGCCGAGCAGCACAGGTATGTCAACCTATTTGTTAATATCATAGCGAAAGCACACGATTAAAGTCACTCCAAAACACTTATTAAAAACAATTGATTCGTAAAACTCGACTCAAAAGACTGTAATTTAAGACTTAAATACCGCGAAAACTCTTCACACAAACAAAAACTTCTTTACTCATTGAAAACCCAAAATCATTAATAAAAGAAAAGAATTCGGAAATTACTTTCAAAAATATTTACAAAATGCTTGACCAAGTTTCTATTTTTTATTTGAACTTGTTAACTAATTAATTAATTAATTAACTACTAAGCATTCACTACGATTTAACCAGGCAATTTATCACCTAGAAATAATACGCTGAACTCGTTTTTATTTTCCAACTATTAAATCAATAATCCCTGATGAGCAAGGTGTGACTCAAATTTAAAATTTTCCTTAAATTAATCCCATTTGAAAAATGAAGCCATCATTTAATTCTTTCTCTATGTTTGTAGAGCACCCTATCCTCAGGTCATAGACCTTGACCATCACCGGGTCAATGGGTATTATCCATTCTTGGCCTCAAATTACACGGATTAAAATACAACTGTATTGACACGAAAAGGGATGTCTAAAAGTAGACTATCCTAAGCACTTATTAATAGAGTGAATGAGTGAATGGGCCACTAATCAGGGTAATCAAGGGTGACCAATAAAGAACTGGGATAAACAAGTTAAACTAGAACAAAACAAGAGTAAACAAAACACGTACCATCCATCTGGCAGAGCCCGGCTCGTCAGGGAAGACAAAGAAGCAGTAGCACAAGGTGAGCACATGATGGATCCAGTGCAAATTGATGAGCTTCTGCTTCCTCAGCACAATGAAGGCGGTGTCACCCAATTCGGCCACTTTAGACCAAATGAACACTAAATACCAGAACACAAGTCTACTGTCATCTTTGTAACTATTGCTGCAAAACGATTGAATAAATCCCTCGTTGTATAGGATGTGCACGAACTCAGGCACACAGCGGATGGTGCCTATGATCGAGAAGATGGCCAACGATGCGCTCCATAGGGAGAGGGCGCCCCGAAGGTTAAAGGCCGGTCTCTTCTTCATGTATTGGGCGCCCAGGAATATGGCCACCATATATGCGATCGACACATATATCGTGAAGTGCCAATGGTGCTCGATCCAAAGGCGCTAGGTTCAAAAATATACATCATTTAATAATTAGGAATTAAAATCTTTAATATTATCTAGTTTATTCTACTTCTATTTTGTAAATATACTTTAAGCAAGACTATTTACTGCTTTGAAATTTTATAAACAAGAAATGAAGTGAGGCGAATATAATATTGCCCTGGGCTAATAACTGTCAGTTTAGGGACTTTAAGATTTAACATGTTAATTCAGAGAATTGAGTATTAGAGCAATTATTGCAACCCTTTCAGCTAACTATTTCTGAGAAAACCTTGGTCATCATAGTTTTGCAAGTAAATAGGAAATGACCTTTAATTACAATTAGACTAATTGAACTTGGTCGCCAGTGTTTTTGAACTACAATGCATTTCACTCAATGAAATTGCCAGCCATTTAAACAAATTACCCAAACTAACTAGTTAACTTCTGTATAATTAAGCCATATCACTGTCAATCCTGAGAATGATCTTGCTAACAAGTCTAATTCAATTGTCTAAAGGACTATAAACTATCTAAAACTAAATTAAATTAAAGTCATCTTTTAATTAAAACAAAACATAATTCAATGGAGAGATAAAATCCAAAACAATATCCAAAAGCGAATTAAACTCAAAATAATCGTAAACTTAATGTCAGTCTTAAAGGGAAAGCAATTAAATGTGAGTAAAGAGAATTCAAATAAACCAGAAAAATGAAAGCTAACAACAAGTACAAAGTTTGTGCACATTTTTGTCTGACATAATTCCAGAAAACACTTGAATCTGATATTCAAATAAAAAGGAGTTTTTTCTTTCAAACCTTTTTTACTCCATTGAGAACATAAAACAGTAGTTTTCCTTCGCTAATAAACTAGTAATTTTAAATTTTAATGAGCAATGTACTTTTAACAAGTTTACTTTAAACTATTTAAGAGTCTAATTCATGGAAAACAAGTTAAAAATTAGTAAATAATTACATTATTTTCTCCGTGAGTATTGGCTTCGATATTGAGCGCAAACGGAAGTCCAGGATATTTGCGCCAAACATCCGATTCATTTAGTGTCAGACCGTTGACCACCCTTTTGAGCAGTGACTGGGAGGAAGAGCTCTCCGAGAGCTTCTTCAACAGGATTTCATCGAAACTGAGTGAAGACATTTTGATGAATTCAATTCCGAGTAAGACTTCAATTCAAACAAAACATTCAAAAATAAACAAAGACTTGAAAACTAAATCAAAAAACTATTCGTTTATTATATTTGTGTTGAATATAACAGTAAAATATAAGTACTTTTCGTCTATCAGAGCAAAAGACAACTGTGCTCTTAGTGACTGCTCTGTAAGGACTGTGCACTTCACAGACACATACAAGAACTCAGTGTTTGAGTTGCACTCTCTCTCTCTCTCTCTCCTCTCCCTGTTTGTGTGCTGTGCACTGGAATACGAGATCTTACTCTTACTGATGACCGAAAGTTTTTCAAGTTTTAAGGACTCATTCCTTACTCTTATAAGAGGTATACCTCTCATACTCTTAACGATCTCACTCTCACTCACTCTTATGACGAAAGTTGTGACGAAAAACGAGTGAATACCAGTGAGAGAGAGAGAGAGAATTAGTCGATAGAAATCAGGTCTTTTTCAGATCAGTGCCAATATTTTTGCACAAAATTTCTTTCTTTAACGTTGGACTAAGTCTTGTTTATTGATTCCAAGAACTAATAGTATTGCTATAATCTATTGCTAATAATTTTAATATTTGATTTATACCTTGATCATGGGACAACCAGTTTCTACTTATAGATTAATAGATCGGGGGTATTTATAAAAAAAATGAAAGTGTTACAATTTGCGGCATAATTACCGGTTTAAATCTAAGTTCCTTGATCATCGGTAAATTTAATATTTTGAGTGGTTTTGGGAAGATCTAGGTCTGCTAACTTTAATCTCTTCGATTTTGCATAAAATTAACCAAAATGAGCTTGGGCAATCATTATTTGTACTAATTGTGGTAAGAGTCTTAAAAAAGCTTAATTTTTAAACCACACCCTGATCACTTAAGAATATTTGAAACCCTTGAGCATTGCACTTCCTATGAAGGAATGACTTTTACTCATCACTGAATTTGACAAGTTACGATTAATTATAAGCTCATGCATTACACAACACTTATTCAATCACATTTTAAGAAGTCAACAAGTTAATAGTTAATCACCACGTTTTCTTGATAACTCAATCAATAACATAGAATGTTGTAATAAGTAATTTCATCAAGTTTACATTTACTCAGATACAATTTGAGACCTGTCTCCTATATGTGCGTGAGTTGGTGTTGTAATCTTTGATTTGATAACAAGTATAAACTTGTATAAAGTTTGAGCACAAGTGTATACTCGACTCAATTGGCAAAGGCTTCGGGGGTTATCCCTAAACCCGAAATTAAATTTCAATGTTTTGTTTTAAAAGAATATTTTTATCGTTAATCTTACTAAAAGACAACACTTTTGCTACCTGTGCTCTCTCTCCCTCTCCCATCATTCTGTGCACACAAACAAAAAAGCTATGGGAAGACAAAATAATATATATAATTATTATAGATTAAAATCTGCTAAATGTGGCTAAAATAGTTACCAAGATATTAGTGATGTATTTTTGTAAGATAGTTTTGTAGTTTAAACTTAAATGAGCCAAATAAATTTCTTGTTAATTAAATTATAACTTATTTAATCATGCAAATGACTTAATATTTCAATAAGTAGAGTTAAATATGCCTCTGTATTACCTTGCACATCTATTTGTTTAACGAAAAATACCAAGTGTAAATAAAAACTGACTTTGAAGAGTAATTCTCACAATTATTTTCTCTCAATTTTATGCTTGAATTCAAATTTTGTCGAAATAAAGTAAACTGTGAGGGATATAATTTGTGGCAGGTTATTTTCACGGATCACAATTATTAAGGCAATTCTTGCCAAACATTGTTTGTTTGTTTTGATTTCCAAATCCAATTTAATTTTGATAATTGAGTTTGGCCATAAAAAGCGCAATTTATTATGGCAAATATGGTACTTTAACAGCACAAATTCAATTACCAAGGCCATTTTCAAGTTAATTTAATTTATTTATTCGAATAATAGTATTATAACCTAAGAATCTTAATGATTGT
>JAQIWF010001432.1:0-12038 GCA_034694965.1 Ceratozetes gracilis | reverse complement strand
ATATATTTTTAATTTTTTTCATTTATTATATTTGTCAATAATCACTATATTTCTACTAAAAATTTTAATTCAAAATTTCAAGAATAACCTTGCTAAAATTGAAAAACAAGATTCCATCAAGTAAGAATAATGTCTGTATGTGTCACAATCAGTACATCTTCTCCATTGAGTTTGTCTTCAATGAGTAAAGTCTCGGTCTTTGATTAAATCGATTACAGACTAAAAAACGAAAAGACAATTGAATTTGTCTTATGTTTTGACAAATAATAGATCCCAAGAACACAGACAGGACTGACACTCCTAGAATAGAAGTTTGATCTCAACTTTAAGTAATATTAAGTACTAAAAAATAGTTGACTCCAGGTTTGACCGCAGGGGAGGGTATATCAGGAATACCAGCCGACGCTTTTAAACCTTAACATTAGGCTTCAAATAAAAAGACTTATATAATAAGTTTTATTATATCAAATCAATGGTCAAATTAGACTCACTTTCAAAGGATTCACTTTCTATCAAGTCTTAAGTTGCCCTCAAAATTGAATTGAAATATGCTAACTATAATTACCCAGTAACAAATATCAATAATTTTTTGTTAATTAATTGTTAACATGAGAATAGCATTGACTGAACGAATAGGAGTTTTATGGATGAGTTGTAATATAAATAAATAGATTTAAAAATTAGCAAAATATTAAATTTGGTGCCAATTAGTGTGTAATAAGTGGTAACGCAGTCGCAGTTCAGTCCTTAAAGTGTTGAATCAAAACAACACTTCAAACACGTGTTTATGTTTTCATCACTTAAATGATTGTCATTTGTTCCCAATTTTGAGTATTTATCAAAATGAGTGAAAATAATACGGAATTATCGAGGAATCAGAAGAAGAAGATGGAGGCGAAGAATGAGAGGGAAAAGAAGGTGAAGAAGTCTGAGATTGAAGAACAGAAAATCAAACAATTGGTGACATCTTATTCGACATACGATTGGAAACAATTCGAGTCCTTTGAATCGATACCACTGTCGGTGAAGACAAGTGATGGACTCATTCAGAATGGGTTCACGATTCCCACTGATATTCAGAAGAAGGCTTTAGGGTATGCCCTCAATGGTAAGGATGTTTTGGGCGCTGCGAAGACTGGTTCGGGTAAAACCCTATCGTTTGTTATTCCGATTCTCGAAACTCTTTATTGTAATCAATGGACACAAATGGATGGCATCGGAGCTCTGGTCATAACACCGACACGAGAGCTGTCGTATCAAATCTTTGAAGTATTGCGAAAAGTGGGGATAAATCACGACTTTTCGGCCGCACTTCTCATCGGAGGTCAAAATCTAAAGTACGAGAGAAGACGTATAGATAAGTGTAATATAATTGTCTGCACTCCGGGACGTCTTCTCCAACATATGGACGAAAACCCTCTCTTCAGTTGCGATAACCTAAAGATCCTGGTTCTCGATGAGGCCGACCGATGCCTCGATATGGGGTTCGCCCCAACTATGAACTCGATTTTTGAGAATTTGCCACAAATACGACAAACTCTTCTCTTTTCTGCCACACAAACGAAATCAGTTAAAGATTTGGCCCGACTTAGTCTCAAAGACCCGGTTTATGTGTGGGTTCACGAAAATGACAAACACTCGACTCCCGACTCATTAGCCCAGAGCTATATAGTTTGTGAATTGGAGGACAAACTAAATATGTTGTGGTCTTTCATCAGAAGTCATACCAAACAGAAGATCTTAGTGTTTATGTCGAGCTGTAAACAAGTCAAGTATTGTTATGACCTGTTCTGTCGGATGAGACCCGGATCCACTCTTTTGGCACTTTATGGAACTCTCCATCAGATGAGACGAATGGCTATTTATGAAGAGTTTTGTCGCAAACAAAGAGCCATTTTGTTTGCCACTGATATCGCTTCCAGAGGTCTAGACTTTCCTTCAATCAATTGGGTCTTACAGATGGACTGTCCCGAAGACGTTAACACTTATATACATCGCGTCGGAAGAACTGCCAGATATGAAAAGGGCGGCGAATCTCTTCTCGTTTTGTTGCCGACTGAAGAACAGTCAATGATTGAACAGTTGACTAATAAGAAGATTCCAATCAATAAAATAGAAGTAAATCCTAAGAAAATGCATTCAATTCAACGCAAGTCTGAGGCACTTCTCGCCAGAGATTCTAACCTCAAAGAGTGCGCTCAAAGAGCCTTCAAATCGTATATAAAGAATGTTTTCCTTATGAAAGATAAGACCATTTTTAATGTCAATCACTTAAACTGTGACCCATTTGCCCACTCTCTGGGGTTAGCCGTCACTCCGAGGATCAGATTTATCGAAAAGTCTAATAAACAGAAATCTTTGGAACAAAACAAGAAAATCGATAATAATTTCGATACAAAATCTGCGGAAACCGATAAGAACTCAGGTTTCGATGCCTTCGATAATGAGGATCAAAGCGATGACGAGTTATTTGCCGTCAAAAAGGTCTGGAGATTCGATTTGGATGAAGAACTCGACGGCAAAAGACCGGAACCGATAAGAACTAATAAGAAGGAGAAAGTGATAACAAAGGCCGCGGTCGCGAAGAAACTCCTCAAAAAGAAATTCAAACCAAATATTAGGACTGTCTTCAACGAAGACGGAACCGTTGCCGAAGACTTCCCCACTCGTCAGACATCGGAAAAAGTGAAAGAATTGGAGCAAAAAGACATCAGTGGTATTGACATCGAAATTGCCAAACAAATTATGAAAGACGAGGACCTCATCGATAAAAAGCTTTACAGAGATTTAGTTAAAGCACAGCATAAGGAAAAGAGACTCAAAATGAAAGAAGAGAATCCCAAACAAAAGGAGGGCCGAAGCGGTTCCGCACAACTTAAGACCGAAGGCTCAGATGATGAGACATTCAACTCATCCACCAATCGATTAATTGATTCCTTACCTGATCCGGACCTCCTTTATGGCAACCAATCAAATGATTCCAATGACAGCGATGACGACCACTCGGATCACAACTTTGATGATAATTATGAGGAATCAGATGATGAAAGACATGAAATCAATGACGAAGAATATGAAGAGAGTGAACAACAATTCAATGATTCCGATGAAGAGATGGAAATCAAACGAAAACCAAAACGAAATCAATTGAAAGCAAATAAGAGACAGAAATCAGGGAATGGTTTGGATTTAATGGATTGCGAGACTCTGGCCATACATTTGCTTAACAAATGATTTATTAAATAAATTATTCATTTTATTAGAAAACAATTAAATCGATCGGAAAGTAATCAACGCTTTCGTTCTGTTTTCCATTTGAATTGTGGTGCCTGAGTGGCCGACCCTTTACTCACTCTCTTGGGTTTACTCTCCTTTTTGTTCTGAAATGAAATCAAAATTCAGACCAAATTATGAGAAAATGGTTTAAATTCTTAATTACGAGAAGTTTTTTCTTGACTTCCATTTTCTGATACAAAATATCCAAAAACTTCAGTCTTTCGGTTCGTTTCTGTAATTCTTTGTAAGACTTGTCTCTCAAATACGCGATGTTTTGGACATCACTTTCGCTGAGATTTTTTGCATTCATTTGATCCAAATTCGAGAAATTGAATCCCATTTCGAGTAACTTCTTGTCTGTCTTCAGACGTTTGGCGAAATCGAAGTTCTTTTTGTCTGATTTGTTGTCCACAAAGAAGATGTGCTTATTTTGGGGCCGATTATTGCAATCAATTAAATGCAAACTTTGTCTCAATTTCTCGATTTTCTTCATTTCAATCATTCGTTTCTGTCGGACATAATTAATGTCTTGAGTTTGCATTATCTTCATCTCATCGGCGGTCAGTTCCTTGTCGTCATCCCTCAGATCGTAGTGAACGCCGTCTTTCAGTTGTGATCTAATCATATGAAAGTCAAACTCTTCCGGGTTTTTGTCCAAAACCTTCTTCCGAAGCAATTTGTATGCATTTTGCTTCTTCTGGTAATCACTTTAATTGATCCAATGATTAGAAAAAGATTAGAAATACAATCAAAAGAGTAATCAAAAGACTAAATACTCGGCTCTCTGTTTGTAATCCTTTTTGTGCTCCAAATATCCCAAATGTTTACGCGTTTCGGGCTTTAAATTGAAGACAAGAATCAAATAAATTCAAAGACATATTGAAACCAAATATGGATTACTTGATGTCTTTCCCGATGAAGTCTTTGCTTTGATTTATGGGCTCTCTTTAGTGAAGACATTTTCGCTTTAATTCATTAAAACAAATCAAACAAATGATTAAAATTGAATGAAATGAAGACACAAATCAAATGAAAACAAAGACATGTGATGTCTATCAGACATATTGTGAGTCATTGTATAAGCAATCAATAGATGGCAGTCAAACACATAACTTCTTAAATACTCAATTCAATAGAGAATCTCTATATTGGATATTAATCTGAGTTTCATACTTTTTGGCATAAAGTACCAACATGGAACACTTCCCTTACATGGAACAACATCAGGTTAAATTATCATCCTGTATAATTATTAACTGGGAACAAACCCTTCCATTCAAAATGAATATATACTTTACAAAATAATAGGAATCTAATTTAACAAGGTATTTGTAACAATGTAAAGAAGTCTGAATTATATCTTTAATAAAAAAAATTTAAACAACTTGATTATAGATTAATCCCTTGGTATAATTAAACCCCCTAAATTACAAAGTATTATAAATTAAGTATAAATTCATTAAAAAGAAGATATAAGAATTTTGTTCATGGTATTCAATCCAATACATTTTGAGTGCCACCATTTTTGTGAACTTGTCCATTTTATAAATGATTATTGTCGCTCAAATTGGTATTGAAATGTACTAGTATTGGAATACTAAAATAAAGTAGCTCAAATTCATTCTTAAATGTTGTAACCTTTTAATTAAACTGGTTTATATCTCCAAAATGGCTGTTTAAAATTTAAAACACATGCTTATGAAGATGTTACTGATTACCAAGATAATTAAAACATGGATAATTAATCCAATTAAAACTGTTTCCCATGGTTTACACTTTTTGAAGATCACCCAGATAGATTGTGGTGGATGAGGATCTAATTTGATTAGAATTACCATTCAAATCATGTAAATATTAATGAGAGAATTGGGTAAATATTTTCACACCTGATTTGTGTGATTTGAATCTTGGGTAATGTGATCTGAGACGAAGTTAACCCAATTTTGGCTGAAATTGTGTTAATTTGGGATAAAAATCAATAATTTATTCACTGAATCCAATTGTGTTATAAATATTTATAACTAATGAAAATTTATTCCGGAATTTCTTCACTTTATATATCCTTATGTTTGACTTCTTTTCATAGTTTTAGAAACAATTTTATGTGTGTTTTAAAAGCAATTTCAGCGTTAAATTGATTACAACATTCTTTCACTAATCTTCTGAATAATTCATAACTTTTTAACTGAATTGTCATTAAAACGACAGAAAAGTGTTGTCTATTTAGCCCTAAAGATATCCTCGAATTAATTAGATCTCAAACTAGACTTTAATTCAATAGACTTTCGTACTAATGAATTAAAGACACGAAAGAAGACAATTATATTCATTATATTTAATTAATTAACTCTTTTCACTCTTAACCGCAATAAACATATTTGAAAATTACTCTCAAATCGATATAAAAACAAAACATTCATTCATTTCATTCACTAAACGTTTATCCCTTGAATTTAAATGATCTGATTTTAGAAACTGATTTGATCATGGTGATAACATCAAGCAGCTATTTTAAATGCAATTTTAAGCACACCAAATGAATATTTCATATATTAGAGATAAACCTAGGTCAACATTAATAAATGATCAAGTAAGAGCAAGGAATGGAATTTCTCATTGAATAGCCTGGTTTATTGTGATGGTACTCTTGTCAATGCTTTTTGTGAATTTCAAATCAATTCTATGCAATTGTTGTTGAAATGGATGTGCGAGGAATTGAATGGACTGCCAGCACAGCACAGCACAGACACAGATCTGATTCTGACGATTGAAAATAAATTTGATTTTGGGTTCGCCTCTCATTCCAATCCATTCCCTATCGCTTGCATTCACAGGAATTCTTTGCAAACTCTTTTAGAAACAGACTTTTGAAAAGAATTAAAAAAAATAAAATCTGTTTTTCACATCAAATTCACTCTTCGTTTAAAATATTTTTTAATACATTTTTACAGAAATATAAATCAGAACTGAGTTTACGATTTCATATGATTTTGGGGTTTGACTCAAAAATTTTTGACAAAAATATTTGACCACAGATTTAATGAATAGTGGCTGTGCTCTCATGTCTGTGCTCTCGTGTATATGATGTATGAGTTATGAAATTTTTGAAATTCCTTGTGATGGCAGAGTGAGAGTCAGTTCCTTTGAGTTCATTATATTGCGATGAATCAGACTTTTATTGCATTTCATTCAAACACATTAAGTGCTGAATAATACTGATTGAGAACAGATCTCAAATGATGTTCATTAGAGAGGACTTAACCCTTGAATATGTGCACAGAAAGAGAAGGCATTCAATAAATGAGAGACTGATATGGGCTTCAATGCCAGTCATTTCCAGATTTCACAATTGAATAGCTATTGGAAACACTGGTAACGAGACTATAGTCTGGATATCATTTTGAATTAAATGATGGAAATATCAATCAAAACGGTTTGTTCGCCCGTTTGTGGGTTTGTTTAGTGACCGTTCACACTATAAATGCATTATTATGCAGATCTTTGCCTCTGACATATCATTTCAACCCTCTTCTTGGCTCACCATTAGTGGACAGTTATAGTGATGATTGCCTATCCATATGAATCAGACTCCAAATTGACATTTGAAACCCGTCGGCGACCACTCATACAATATTCCAAATATGATTGTTTCCATTGATTTTATTATTCTCTCCTTTAGGGTAGACTTCCTGACCGATAATGAAATCAAATCAAAGCAGAGCTGACACTCTCTTAAGCTGTGGTGACGGACACCAATTGTATAGCCCTCACAAAACTCATTACTCAATCGGATTTACAATCCAATGCAAACTTGGAGGTCATATGCAAGTTGACACTCAAGCCTTTCCTCAAATTAATAATACATACAACTTTCTCATAATTTTGATTTAACTAGATTAATGCCAAAAGAGATTAATTTGCTCGATAAAAATTAATATAAAAAATATTAAAATCTTTTTAGAATCAAAATCGCAATTAAATGAACAGATGATTGAGAAAAGAGATAATTAAGGAAATTATTCTCAGGAATGGTTTCACAAGTATTTCGAACAAAATATCAATAAGCGATGCAATCATTTATTGAGTTTATTTATGATAATCTTAAATATGGACCGCCTCTTATGAAATGATGAGATAATTCTTATTGTTATGGCTTTCCTCATAAGAGTACTAAAAAGCATATTAAGTGACCAAAAGCGACATAACAGCAGAAAGAGTGGTGCAAAGAGTGGTGCAATGGTTGGCGAATTGGAGCACAAGTGCAGGCGTTAGACATCAATCAATTGCATACACAGTAATGATATGAAAAAGGCTGAACAGTGGTGAACGCCGTCTGCACTTAAGTATCTTTTGTTTTGCCCACAAAAATCGCATCAAAAAAAACTTTTAGGTCTTTACAGATAGTCTTCTGACAAAACTTTGACTGTCATTCATGTCATTCATTTGATAAAGTTTTGCGAATAGCACTGATAGCACAGAATATATTAAACAGTCCGTCCAAAAGGCACACAACATTAAAAGCAAAGGTTTTTGTTAAACTTGACTCATAGTCTGAAGATAATTATCTGATGGTAGTGTCAGCTCCTCTTTTAGCTCTCCATTCAATACCTAATTAAATATATTTTGGTTAGAATTGGGCTTGTACATTCTTCGATAAAAGAACCTTGTTCAAATTCTCAATGAATCACATGACATTTGCATTTATTTAAATTAATCATCAAGTAAAAAATAAGCTATTAAAAGTTATACCTTGTTAAAATAATACAACAAGAGTTAGAGATTCATTTGACTTTCTTTACTTACATTTGGCGCATGAGTTTGAGGACTGTTTAAAGACTACAAAATGACATTTCTTTGAACAAACGAATCGATAAATTTGCTAAAAAATAAAGAGACATAGAGTTAGACATTCAGTCATTTGAATAATTCATTTGGAGTTAAACTAATTGAAGAAAACACTATTTATCTCAAAACAAATGACTGGAAAGTGTATTATCGATGTTTATCACACTTAAGGCACTCAAAAATATTCAAATAATTTTGCAAATATTCTCCAAAAAATGCCATAAAATAATTGTTATTAAAGTACACAATTTGATCGTAACTACGGGTTTAAAAAAAATACTTCTAAAGAGGGGCTAAAAATTCTTAACAATTATATTATAACTTTTAATACATGTTTTGAAAGACTTTCCTTAATATTGGGTTCAAAACTTAATGTTCGGTTAAAAATGAATAGATATTTAAAGACTTTATAATGAGATTCGAGGAACAATTGAAGAGCGAATGATATGAGAATAGTTTGCAAGAAATTACTGATAGCTTTGTTACTCCAAGTTCTCTATCATTAGGAAAATTAGCAAAAACTTTGACTTAAGGTTAGATTGAAAGACATGTAATGGAAAGAGAGAAACAAAAAGAGAAATATATCCCATATTTAAAAATTGTTCGTATATTTAGCTGTATTTCAGGACATAATTATATTATAATAGTGTTGTTTTGTGCACACATTATATCTGATGTGCACTAACTCTATGTCTGCATTTCAAATGCGGGCATAATTTCATAGCTATTCAGTTAAGGTGTGTTACGAAAAGCACTTTTGCCCAGAATTGCTAAAAGCGTTTTAGACTAAAGACTACATCAAATTACCAGAGCTTCGGCTCTCTCTCTCTCTCTCTCTCTCTCTCTCTCTCTCTCATCAGAAGGAAAGGTAAGTAAACCTGAACTGAAGACTACTTTTATACCGAAGTGTCTTAACATTTGAAAGTAAAGAATAAAAATGTGATTTAAATTAATGATTTGAGGAGAAGTGTTATCCAAATGTTAATTACTTTTTACACTTGACTGGCATTGGGTAACAAAAATAGTCACAGAATTACATTAATTTTGAGCACAACATTAGACAATAAAAACATTCATTTATAAGAAACGATTCATTGATTATAAACAAAAAACAAGAATAAAAATAATAAACATTTTTGTGAATTTCAAAATTTAAGATAAAATATCCTAAGATTTAAACTTTGTGTTAAGAGAGATGGAAATGATAGCCAATGAGAGACAAGTGTTCAGCTCGAGTGATGTCTTCATTTTCATAAGTGATTCGGTGGCAATCATTTGTCATTATTAGATCATAAGAGAGTCGTCCGCATCGGTGAACAAAGAGGCTGAACACCAGAGACAACAACAAAGCAAACGCCAAATAATACTATCGTTAGAACACAAAGAAATATAAAACAAAATACAAAATGAAATAAAATGACAAAAATTTAATAAAAGTTTGGATCGAATCAGAGCTAAAGCGTAACAAAAGCCCACAAATTGAATAGAAATGCAGAAATGAATGGATAGACGAATGAAAGATCATTAGCCCCACCACTGAATCATATGAGCGAATAGTTGTGCCCTAATATACATCATATTAGAGCTATAAATGTGTTTTGCGATTCAATACATGATATTAGTCAATGATATAACCGCTAAACACTGGTCCTCACAAAACATGATTAGCACAAAAATCTGGTTCACCCCTAGAAGAACACTATACCGCTGTGCACTTGAGACTGTGCTCTCATAATGAACTCCACCATAAATGTTATCCCAATGAATAGGACCTACACTTTGGTCTTAATATAAGTTTGATGTGAATGAGAGATGAAAATCAATTTCCAACCGGAAGTTCAAAAATCGTTTCGACTTTTTCGGTCAAAAATCCGAACTAACAGTACTTTTTTGACATTTTATGAATGAGTGGCGAATACAGAGTTAGAGTCGACATAATATTTCCGATTTCCTCAAAAAATCGTAAAAAAGTGCTTAATGTGGACGCAGTCTTGGATTGAGTAGCAGTGAGTCTGTGCTCATAACACTATCAGTGCATTCAATGATTACATTCAGTTATGGAGTTTAGGCTCGACTGACATCATATTTAATAACATTGTTATCGTTTCCCATCACAGGAAGAATAGTATGACTTTTCGCCATTGAATTCAATATGAAATCAGCGATTCATCAAAAATAATATTAGTTATGGAATGAGAGGACTAACAAACACTGGATATGAGATCATCGAAGCCTTTGTCCATTTGACTAATGCTATCAAAAAATCAAACTTTGTCTCAGAGTTCAGGCATACAATCGATCAAAAATGAGTGGAACTGATCGCCAAAAGTTCTGAAGCATAACGAAAGTCATTGGACACCATTAGTCTCGGATAACGGGATTATTGCAAAATTGACAAACAATCACAACTTAACTCATTTATCTTAATTGAAATCTAAAGAGATTTTCAATGAAGAGAAACAATTAATTGAATGCAAAAACAAAAGTAAAAACAGAAAAATTCTAATTATGTTTAGAGATCTGATCGAAACTAAAGAGCCGTAAGAATGAAGAGACAGACAAACAGTAAAAACTAATATTTTGTTTTGTGTTAAACTGAAAACCAATTTTGTGATTCATCTTTGGATTAGTTGTAATGTTTGCTTATCTATTGAATGGATGGCAACACAGCTTTGCTATTAGACTCACAAAAAACTATAGAAATAATAGAAAAATGAAGAGAAGAGGACTGAGAGGAGTACGCCTTCATTATGATGAAGAGCCTGTTATTTGAAGAGCAAAGAAACTGAAGTCAAAGCGTGAGACTCGTCTCATCTCATTTGCATGTAATCACACTGCGGGCCATCGCCTTCACAGCGCCTTCACATAGGCTTTAATCAACGCCTTTAACGCTCATCTCATTCCTGAGGGACCAGAGAAACACTGAAATGCTTTTTTATATCACTCTTCGACAGTAAACCCAAAGATGCGATGCTTTCGACCAAATTATTTTCACTTCTCTTCGCTTTTTTGTCTCTTTTCTCACTTCCTTTTAGTTCATAGAGTTTTAGAAGAGATTTCTTTTGGTTCGACACAAAAGTGATGGCAAAGCATAAGAACTGTCTCTCATTTCCACAAATGATAACAACATGAAAGTCCACTCAAACACCAAATTATATCTATTTCTCGCTTCGAGAATCCCTACTCTTCGCCAGTCTTTCCATAAGTTTATTCTTTATTTCACTTTTATTTCTTCCAATACTTAGTTCTCGAGTTTTGGACAAACACTAGTCTTGCAAATAAAGTGAAAGAGATTTCCTAATTTAGTCTCAAAATAAAAGCTATTCTCTGCTGACTCTATTCAATATACAATTGAAAGACTCATTTAATCGATACGTTTCTTATATTTGATAAGAAAAATCACTTCAGATATTAATATCTTCATCAATACCTTTAGAGAAGAGATCCAAACGAAGATATAAAGAGAATTTTTAGCCCAAAAGCATATTTGTTAGACTTTATATCGCAAACAAATATCTATTCAAAAGAGATTTTGAGGACTAATATAACAAATAATAGATTATTTATTATAGAAAACTTTTTTATGATTACACACAATAGAGATATCAGTGCCTAATATATGGTAGAAATGCAAACTAAGCGCTATATTTATAACGATCTGCATATGAATTGTTAGAAGCATTCAATTTATTCCAACCATAAAAATCTTGAGCTCACATCCAATAAGAAAAAAATTATATAAAAAGAGAATAATATAGAGAACTCTCAATAACGAGGAGAGAGAGAGAGAAAAGAGAGAGGAGGGAGAGAAAGAGAGAGAGTAAGGGAAAGACAGAGAGAGGAGAGAGAGAGAGAGAGAAAAATTGATAATATTTAATAAATATTAATTATTTACAATTAATAATTATTGAATTTAT
>JAQIWF010001431.1:0-12038 GCA_034694965.1 Ceratozetes gracilis | reverse complement strand
ATGCGAACAAAAAGTCAGACAATTTTTAATAATTTGCTAATAATTTAATACTAATTAAGACTTTAATTAATACAATTATAGAAAAGTTTGAAATAAAAGACTTATTTAAGAATATATCGATTGATAGGAATTATTCAGTTTTAAGAAAATGAGTTTAAAATGCTGTACAAAGAGTTGTCTCAAACACTCTGTCATCAGATTTAGACTTTTATGTGTTTTTATTAATATTTTACGATTGATATCGAATTAAATCTATTTTTCTTCTAATTCGGGCAAATCTTCGTCATCACTGTCTGGTCCGCCGTCTTCTTTGTCCTAATTATCAGATAATTTGGTTCAATACTAGAGTTTGGTTTCAATTCAGTCTTAACTTACGTCTAAATCTCCCAAATCAGGCATTCCAGGCATACCACCCATTCCTCCCATACCGCCCATTCCACCCATACCTCCGAGGCCTCCCATTTGTCTCATCATCTATTAAAAGGAATTCACAATTAAATGAAAATTAAGCTAAAAGTTGATTGAATGCTCACATCTTCGAAGTCAGCGCCACCGGCACCACCCGGGCCACCACCACCTCCTCCCTGTCCGCCCTCATCGTCAGACTCGTCTTCATCTTTCCATTTATTGAAGTCGACTTTAAGCCAATGAAACTTTTGCTTATCCTTCAGAAGCCTCTTCCAAAAGGGACCCTCTTTTGCTTTAATGAGCACAAACTCTGTGCCCCGATCTCTGACTATGAATTTCGAGTCTTCGGGCTTTATCTCATCGAACAGATCCAGGTTTGCCTCATATTCCTGTTTATTACTGCCCACACCTCTGCACACAAAGCCATCGATTAAAATATTGCCCAAAAGTATTGAATATATTATAAAAATAAATCATTTTTTGCTGTCATTCAATGTCTAGACTCTGATAATCACTCTTTGATTGTAACCAAAGATATGCCACAAAAACAATGTTTTATTTCAAAGGTTTCGGAAATTAACTCAAAATTGTAGTCAAAAGAGAGGAAAAGCAGTGAAAGACTGCAATCAATTGATTTGAAATATAATAAAAAAAATATGAATTAATTTTGAGGAAAATTATGTGAAAAATGCAATGATTTTAATGTTTGATTGATAACCGGTTAATGAAATGAAAGGGAAATCAATTGAATTACTTGTAAATGATTTTGTTCTTGTCTACTTTGATTTCGGGTGTCTTCACGTCTTCGACACCGATCTTAACGTAGACTAAGTTCGACCTCTGGGCCCAATAGACCGGCGCCGGCAGTGCTCTGTTCAAAACAGGAGGAAAACACGTTTTGATCGATCAATTCAAAGGCATTTCACTTAAATGACTCACTTTTGTGTTGTTTCGGGCATTACTCTCAGGTTTGACCGAAATTAATGTGTTTTCAATTGAAATCAAATCAATTTGTTTACTAAAAGTGAATCAATTGTTTGATTAAATGAATTAATGTTTGAACACAAACACAATGAAAATCACTTCACTATTAGAGACGCCAATGTGTGAGACAATTATACGTCACGTGACTCACACTCTTCACATACAATGTTACCAAACAGGAGGTGAGAATACACTCAACCACTCATTCCTTATGTTAAACCCATTTAATTGATTTAATTGAATACTAATTAAAACTTATAATTAGTGTTAAATTATGCAAACTTTTGACACACTTTTTAGTAACTATTTCTTTAATCAAATAACAAATGAATAGGAAATTAGTTATCATTTCTTTAAAAGGCATTAAATTTTGAGATTCTGTTTAAGAATTGTTTGAAAGAATTTGCTAGAAATTCAATGAATTTATTAGTAATGTAATGAAATTTAATCACTGATTGATATTTGAATTCATATTTTATGGAAAATTATGAACAGGAAATGAAAAGGAAATATTTCTTTACGATATTTAATATCTGTAACTTAATTTGGAGAAATTAGTAGCAATGTGTTGACTGATATCCAAGGTATTAGTTGGTCGAAGACCTCTGTAATTAAGACTTTAAATAAAAGTTCTAGCTTAATCCTATTTAAAATCCTAAAATAGAAAGTGTAGTGCTTTTGATTGGATTTTGAGAACAGGTTTTATAATCTTATTGTCAATATCTTCCACTACTTAATGACTAGAATAGAGTAAATGAACATTAGTTTGATATGAGTTCTCAATAATACAAGTCTTTTGATTTAAACTCAAATTTATAATTAATTGCATTTCTCTCTTAAATGTTATAAAATTTTGTAAAATGTATACAAATAAAAGACAAAGAATTGAATTAAAAAGTGAGTTAAGAAGTGATTCAGAATTGAAGGACTCGTTTGATGTTAGAATTTGGGACGATTTGAGTGAAGAGTTGTTAAAATATTTGCCGTTTAGAGACAAATTCAGACTCGAAAGTGTCTCAAAGCAGTTCCAGAGGACTCTCTTCAGTAGACAACGCGATGTTATAATTGACGAAAAGTATGGAATGATATCAACAATAATGTCGACGATTATCACTACAATAGATTGCAAACGAGTGGCGATTGTACTCAAAAAGGCACAGAATATCAACGATATAAACATTGACTGCTTTTTTAATATCGAAAATATTGATGAAGTGTTGCAAACAATTGTCAATCATTGCCATCACTTGAGAGGATTTGTCCTAGGACAAAGTTGTTATTTTGAATCAATAGATGAAATGAGGGAATCACCTGGAGTACAACAATTTATTAAGAAATTCTGCCCACAATTGCAAAGAATTGAATTTAGAGACCGGAGTATTCTATTAAATGAGTTGTTCTCTTCCAGTCCTAATCTATTGTCAATAACAACTCACTCAATAAATTGGAAACTCCTTCACTCTTTAACAAACAGTTTAGACAAAGTGACAAAACTTCGAGTAATTTACTTCAATTACTATGGTATCAATTCGTTTGAATTTTGCAGTCGTTTTGCCCACAAATTGACTCATTTGTCGATTCTATTTAATTCTGTTTCTATGAATGAAGAAGAAAAGTTTATCAACAGATTATCTCAATTTAATTCTCTCAAAGTATTGGAAGTGAAGACTTCGAGCACAGAAAAGACTAGCGACCCGTCGTACCATTTGGCCAATTGCTTTGAACCCATTGCCACAAATTGTCAACAACTCAAAAGTCTTAAGATTTGCATCTCTTATACAATGATATCCCACGACATCGTTTTCATTGATTTCAATAAATTTGAAAATTTGAAACAACTGTCTCTCGAATGTAAGGGATTCCTATTGAAAGTGACTCTAATGTCACTTCAATTCTGTCCTAAATTAACTCATCTGAGTCTTAAGAATTTTACTCCGAGTGAAGTGTTCTTTGGGGTCATTGATAAAATTATCCCCAATTTGTCATTTTTAGAGTTTAAGGTCATAAATATAACTGACATTCAATTGAAAAGTATTTCAAAACTTAGAAAACTAAAACATTTAGAGATTCTATCGATTATAAGAGAAGACATAAATGGTTTGGACTACAAATCAATATTCAATTCATTCAAAAGATTACAAACAATTCGTATTGAAAACTATTGAATAATATCTGCAGATATGAGCAGTGAATCAAAATAAGTATCATTTTAATCGAGATATTCTTGAAATTAAAGAATAAAGACTTTAATTCAATTTCAATGGCTTTGATATACTATTTTTATAATAATTTATAACATTTTTGTACCAATTTTTACTTTGTTTTCATACTAAATGTCTGTAATCAAGCTCATTTACTATTATTACAGCAATTTGTATCTTGGTTATTCGAATAAATTTCATTTATAAAAAGATTATGTAATTTCATTGAACTTTTTTATGCTGTTATCCATCCTTTTATTGCATTATTATTGATGTATCAAAAAGTACTTAATCTCCGGTAAATTAAAGACAATAAATGTTAAAAATATTTAAGGATTTACTAAAATAAAGTTTAATTCATTATTCTGTGAGAAAAGCATTGAATGAATGCTTAAATAAATGACATAAACCTTGAATTCGCAAAACTTTATACAGAATGAGAACTACTTGTAGTGAATCGATAACTGCGAGACATCTTGTGGTGAATCACTAGAAAAGAGTCGTCAAAACAATTCAAATACACGTGAAGTGCACTGAAGACAACCTCTTCAGTGAAGACTAGCATAACATCACAGAATCTGATCCACTCTAGAAATGACAGAAACAACTCCGAAGACATTACTGAATGGACCGCAACCGGGAGTGAAATATCCCATTAAAATGCTATATTGTGGCGGTTTGTCATTGATTTGTCACTTTAATTGTTCCCATCTTTGATTGCATTGATTGTCCCCCCAATAGAGTGTTCCCTTCCCATCGAGTACTGCGAGTATTACCCAAATAACGCCAAATGCAGGGAATGGTTGGAAAGAAATTTACCCGAAGTTTTCGAGTCACTGATGAAGACATCAAAAGATTGTAAACAAATTGTTCTCAAATTTCTTGTCTTTTAATCTATTTATTGACAGCCAGTGAAACGAGTGGTCAGTCACTGCCAAAGCCGGGAACGGATGAAAAGGGAGATAACGGCGCCGACAACGAGGCTTCTAATGACCCGCTCGTCGGCGAAAAGAAAGGCCGACAAAAACGGGGCGGAAAAGCGTTGGTCAAGACTACGAAGAAGCACGACGTCGAGCGCTATATAAAACTGGCCCGAAGTAATCGGGGCAAAAAGAAATACGTGACCGGTTTGTCCTCTTTGTCTACTATTTCCCTATTTTTTGGAATTATTCTGAGTTTAATTGAATTGCAATGAATGGTATTAATTGGTTTCAGTGGTGACGGGTCTGTCCACGTATGACATAGACCTGAAAGAGGCGACGAAGTTCTTTGCCTCGAAGTTCGCGTGCGGTTCGTCAGTGACCGGCGCCGATGAGATCGTAATACAGGGCGACGTTAAGGACGATATGTTTGACATTTTGACCGAAAAGTGGCCCGAAATCGATGAGGACTCCATCGAAGACTTAGGAAATATCAAAAAATAATGAATTCTTTTTTAAATGCATTTTCTATTTATAATTGAATTGTTTTTAATAATTATTTTGGATTTTGGAATAATTAATAAATAATTTAATCGATATTTTGTCCGAATTGTGGCCTCAATTCGGCGTTTATTTTGATTTCCAAAAAAATATGTAAAAATAGTTTCGGTTTTAAGAAAAATATGTTTCAAATAAATATTTGAATTAAATCTGGAGTTTGTTCTCAATATAGCCGTAAATGACCCGTCACTTTGTCGACCAGCTGTTGTGGTCCGGGGCCGATACCAAGACATGTCTTTGATCCTGGAATGACCTGAGTATGTCCGGCATCTCTTATTAAACTTGTTATCAGTCCTGCCTTCTTAGCCTCCCTTTCCACTTGAAGGAGCTCTTCCTCGTCATCCACTTTGACCACAACTTTCCTCTGACCCGATAGTTCCCATAATTTCAATAAAGGTTTTTGTCTCTTCACCTGTTGATAGGCTAATACCTGAGTCATTTGGAAAATTAATCAATTATATTCAGAAATAATCAAGGTGAATTGTGAGCAGGTTCAATCTAGTGTGCCCTACCGCTGCATGTGAACACTGTGCGCAGGCCTTTCCTTTACCCATTTTGAGGTCATTCCTGACTACAATCACTAGCTTAACATCGGGTCCCAAACACTGGTCACCGAAGACCTGGTCTGCCATTTGATTAGTCAATTGTTTGGTCAAAGTTCTGTGGAGTTTAGCCCTTAATATCCACCCGATAACAACACCGACACCAACACCAGCTGTCACTGACGCCAACTGTGATAATGACATCAAATTACGATCCATTCAGAGCTCAGTTTGAGATTAAATCAATCATTGAATCGATTGATAAAAAAACGATAAAATTATGAAAAACTGTAATAAAATATTTTATAACAAAACACTCTTCACATGCATTGCATCGTTGAATAGACACTCATGCTGTCAGACCATCCATAAAGTACGTTATTTAAGGGCAAAACTTTTGTATTTGGAAAATGTTCTCAACTTGGACAATCAATACAATTTTGTTAAATCTAAATGAATCTTGATAATTGAAGCGCGACTTTTCATTATTACATTTATTGTTTAATTTTAAATCTTATATTGGATTTGAAAACAAAATTTCTTCACAATTCTCTTGAAATGAGTGCTAAAATGTTTAAGACTTTCGGTGAGCATTGAATTATACCCTCGAATATATTGTCTTTAATTCAATATTATAGTCATCACAGCTTTTGTTGTCTTATTCTTCGGATCCGTTGACTCAATAGAATTTTGTGAGTCATATGAGAAGAACGGCTTTAAAATCAATTATAGCTTCAGAAGGTATGACAGAAGTGGTAACGATTTGGGTCTCTATCTATTCATTGATCACCACTACTGGCTATTGAATGTTAGCGACGGAAAGTTGGAGTTTATCTCAATTGATAGCAAAGAAAGCGATTGGTTTGGACACCACTACTCATTGGCTTTTGAATTGAGTTTCAGCCCCTCTTCCGGTCCTTCAGTCGGACTCTTGAATGTAAGAAATAAATTTGTTACTTTTTAATCACAAAACTATTCAAGGATTATATGGACCTGGTAGAATTTCGGACAGAAACTGAAGGCAATGGAAATTTGCTTGGATTTCATGATTTAGAAGTGGAGAAGATCTCAATGGATGACTTCAGACCAACTCTTGTCACACAATTGCATAGATGGCTTATAAGCAACGGATGGCTGGCATTCATTCATCAAAATGATAGTCATCTCGAGTGGAAATATTGTAATTTTGACCAAAACCTAACTCTAGTCTCCAAGACCTGTTCCTCACAGCCAAATGCTAAAGACATAAAAAAGTTATCTGTTCTCAACAATATGAGTATAAGTGACCACATTATTGCCATATTTCCATTGCCCAAAGAGAACTTCATTGTGCTGTTCAAAAACGACACTTCGATTCGTTGGTGCGCTGCCAACAACACAAAACGCCACTTTCATTCCATGTGCTTAACGGATGGTCGTGAAGAACTCATCGACTGTACCCCGGCCATTTCACACAACTATATGTATGCCATGTTAACAGCCCTAATTGTAATCCTCATAATAGTAGTCATTCCTATTCTCATTTGGACTCTATATTCCAAATATAGTACCAAAGATAAGACGAGACGTAAACCAATTCATATTCAATTCATAATTCCTAATATTATTTCCACTAATTAGGGAGAGAAGAGTGCTCTGGAACTGTACTCGTGAGTCGTGTTGGGCCGCAAAATAAATTGGACTTAAACAAGACTATCGATACCCTCGACTCAAAAAAACCATTTGTGAATCCAAAGCCACCCTTAGGTCCAAAGAATGGTCAAAATCAGAATTCAAAACCATCGTTGAGTCCAAAGAATGGCCAAAATCAGAATCCAAAGCCAGCTTTGAGTCCAAATGGCGGCCAAAATCAGAATCCAAAGCCACCGATGGGTCCAAATAACGGCAAAAACTAGAAACCAAAGTATCCTTCGGAACAAAGTCTTAATACAATGCGATCGTAAACTCGAAAACAAAATTAAAGTCTAAACTCTATTTGATTTCTGTATTTATTTTGTAATTAAATTAATTAAAACTTTTATATGATATTTGAAAATCAATTTAATATTTTGTTGAAATGAGAATAAACTTTATAAAAGAATACCTTTATGTCAATCCCTTCTCTATATTGTGTGGAATCGTTGTTTAATTCAATGCTTTTTGAATGAATTAAAACTTATTTTAAAAGTCAAAAATCAATTTAATATTTAGTGAAATGAATGCAATAAAACATATAATGAATTCTTGAAATAACAGAATTATTGAGTGGGTGAGTGCTGGTGCTTATGAGCCCTTCCTTTTGTGTTAGCTTTCGGAGAAGCCTTTGGCGATTTGGGCGATTTTTTGGGTGACTTTTTCGGTGATTTCTTTACACTGGGATGTTTATCCTGAGCATAATTGGTATTAGAAGGGGCCCTATGTTTCCCTGTAATTATGATTATAATCATAAAAGTTTTTGTTTATCAAAGCTATTGTTTGTTACTTTTGGTACTTTTTGGACCGATATTACTCGAAGAGGATAGCGATTCTTTCTTCTTATAGCAGGCATAGGAACAGAAGATGACCACAAGTATAATGGAGGAAATGGCTAAGAGAATGGCGATTATTATCAGATAAGTCTTTACAGGCATGGATTCGGTCGCCAGTGGTTTATCTTCCGGATTATCCTCTCCTTCAAAGCATTCGCCAAATAAAGGCTTCAAGTTTTTGGAATATTTGCACTGAAAGTATTGACAAAATTGTTTTCAAACTTAAAGATTCAGATCTTATGTCAGACCTGATTAGCAATGTTCTGATCTTTGAAAGAGAAACAAAACTTTGGTCTGTCGTTGATATTGAAGAGCACCAAATATCCAACTATAATGTCTTTAAAATTGTAGTCAACCACTCCATCGATTTGTCTGAAGAGGGAGTCATCCATTTGTTGGACGAACTTTGGGGCAACACAATTGATATGACCACTTTCCTTACTACAGTTCACTATAGTTTCATTGTATGGATAATAAAGGAGTTCTGTCTTTGACTTCTTATTGAAAACCATCAAATAATATGTTCTGTTGAAGGGGTGGACTACAAATATGGCAGTTTCGGGATCTACTTTTAACGAGATTAACACATTATCCCGTAAACGTATTATTTTTCCCTGATCACAATTAATTGTATATTTTAAACTCATTTGAAAGAAATGGTGTCTAAATATTACCTCTTTGGTTACTCCAAACTCTAAGAAAGGGTTTAGCCATCTATTAGTCTTCATTCCGAACTTATTGATATATTGTCCCATACTATTGGCCTGAGGAGGGTCATCTATTACAGTGAGAGATAGTTCATTGTCTTCATTGAAATTGATTTTGAAGAACCACTGATCACCCAATCTGTTAAACATCACATATTTGAAGTCATTTTTACTCCGATAAATTCCGAGCCCTTTGTAAGAACCAAATGGTTTGACAAACGGACACATATTTCGACATTCAATAGATGTTGTCATCAAAATAAGGGTCAAAATTAAAATCATTTTTTTTCTGAAAAGTATTTCTCAATTTTCTTATTATTTCCCGAAATGTCTAAAGATTTGAATTAAAGAATGCATTCATTATTAGAAAGTGATGTAAATTCCACGCGATTTTGATTTCAATACAATTTTATTCTCTTTATTAATAAGAATTTAAGTTTCAATAGAAAAATAATTACTGAAAAACTGATTCTTATATTCATTCATTATTTGAACATTTTTCTTGTAATTTGAAGTATCATTCAATTCAGTCATATCCAGTGTCCAGTCCTTGGTCTTTGAGAGTAGCTCTGCACAGGTAGGTCTTTTATGGTAATCACTGTCAAGCATTTTTATGACCATGTTTTCCAATTGCTCTCCTTTGTACCTTATATCTTTATCATCAGTTATACTTTTAACAGATCTATTGGATCTAGATAATATTATTTGTATCTTGTTAAATTCAAAAGAATTTTTGAAAAGTAATTTGTGAATTAAAAGTGAGATTAAATTTGTTAATAAGTCTTAATGAGAAAACTTACAAGTTGGTTTTAATATCAAACAATTGCTCAGCTATTTTACCCAAGCTATAAATATCTGCCTTAATATTGTATCTTGTACTTGAATCGTTTGACTCCATAACTTCTGGAGCCATATAATCCACTGTTCCTTGACTTCTTGTATGAGTAATAGTGTTATTGGAATCTATAAACTTAGCAAGACCAAAATCACATAATTTAAGAAACTTTCCATTAACTGGTGATTTTCCGATGAGAATATTTTCTGGTTTGAGGTCCCTATGGATTATGGGTGGCTCTAATCCATGCAAGTATTGGACGCATTCCAACAGCTCTTTAAATAATTTGCAGGAAATGTAATACTCGATGGCATTCATTGCCTCAAATTGTGTCCTTTTAAAGCACTGAGACTTTTGTTTAATAATATTCTTGAGATTATCAGAACATAACTCCATTTGAATGAAGAGATAACTGTTTTCTTCCTGATCCCACCAATCGATATATTTGACCACATAATCACTTTGAGATTTCATCAAGGCTTTCACTTCTCTCATCAGTCTCTCCTTGTCATCATCTTCTGTAATATACAAAATATTTAAGCAGGTCTTAGAATATAATCAATTTACTGACTATAACTGACCAGAGTAAGAGATTTTCTTTATGGCGTATTCTTCTCGGTTAGTTTTGTTCATTACTTTGAAGACATGACCAAATCCACCCGAGCCTATTTCCGATATCTCATCGAAGTTCTTGCTATACCGACTTTGGATTGTGGTAGGTCGTCCCTTTCTTTGTGGTAGTACTAGCTCATACTTTTCCAAGTCATCGAACTTAATTGTTTTATGAGTTACTTTATATTTCTCTGAAATAAACTCTTGTAATGTTTTGTAATTTTTATCTTCAATCGTATTATAATGGAAGAGATAAACACCCTGTTCATTGACAGCCACAGCGATGGCACCCCTTTTATGATTGTATGGAATGGTATGTAAAGACGTGTACTTTGTTTCAGTTATTAGTAGTTTTGGCATTTTTTGAAATTTGTCGCATTTTCCACAAAAATAAATAATTCCCGATTTATCGAGAAAATATGTGTTTCCTTTGGACAGACAGATAGATTCAATATTTGTAATAGTGATTGGTCTAGGTTCAAAAACACATTCATTGTAAGCTAATTCATGTCCCAAAACATAGCCAGTATTTGATCCCCAACTGTAGACAATGCCCTCAATAGTTAAAGCATAGGAGCGGTCAGATAAACACTGAATCGATTTAATAACAAACTTGGAGAGACTATCCAAATGAATTGGCTCAAAAACATCTGGGTAATCTCTACCAAAACCCAATTGGCCTTGTTTATTACTACCCCATCCATAGACTTTACCATCAGTTGTAAGGGCTAAACAATGTGCTGAGCCACAACCTATTTGATCTAGCTCAACATTTTTAAAGTCAAATATCACCATAGGTTTCAAAAATTGATTTTCACTGACAAATCCTAATTGTCCCTTATCACTTCGTCCCCAACCATATACCAAATGATCATGATTAATTGCCACAACAAAGTCCTTTCCAATGAAAAATTGATTAATTCCTTTGTCACACAATTCAGGTATAATGAGAGGTTCGTCAACAATATTATTGTGTCCAAAACCACAACAACCCTCGGAATTGAGACCCAAACCAAACACTTCGTCATCATTTGTAACAAACAAAACATTGAATTCTTTGATTTCATCGAATATATGAAAATATTTTATTTTTTGTTTTATATGTTCACTTATTTTGGAACAAATACTCGAATTTTGTAAAATTTCCGACATTTTTATTAGATATTAATTAAATTCAATGCAAATGTTTTTTTTGTAAAATTTGCGAAAAATAGGAGTATATTAAATCAAGTATCATTATTTATTTAACTCAGCTGTTTGATACATGTAATTGTATGATAATTTCCAGGGGGATTATCTTCAACTATGCATATTTAGGGAGTAATTAAGGGCATTAGCGTTGCTTAAATTTATTCGATTAAATAATAACCAACTCAAATTCAATTAGCCATTTCCCATTTGAGTTCAAGGAATTAAGCTTGTACATCCTTATCATCACCAAAATCCTTGTTATTAATTGAGTTAATTATTCAAATATACAATTAAGTAATTCGAGTGTAAAAACATGAAAATTAAATTACAAACAAAAAACCAATTAATAAATAAATAAAAGTTTTGTCACTTTTAAGGCAATGACACAATTTTATTGTCTTATGGCAAACAAGTGATCGACGACTCGAGCTCTTGCTCTGAACCTGTCATACCTTTCCTCTTTAACCCTTTCCTTTCTTGTTTATTGAACTTTGGAGAAGTCAAGAAAAGGTGTGAATAAACTTTTAAATTCTTTGAATTCGTTTATTATTCTGGTGTGACTCTAAAGGA
>JAQIWF010001430.1:0-12043 GCA_034694965.1 Ceratozetes gracilis | reverse complement strand
GTTAATCAAATAAGAGTGGTCACTGCATTTATAGAAAAGCACTCTATGAAAACATCACTTTACCTAGCACTTGTTTTTGTTCACCGATATTACTGTGGGATGTACTAGGATAGCTCTGGGAGCTTTGATGAGAGAAATATTTATTTTTCATTAGTAAAGAATTCCGCTTTTCTTCGGCGTAAACTCGATTAGACTGGGAATAGAAGATAAGTATTAGTTATAGAAAGTTAAGTATTACTTATGTTTCGGGGGATATAAGAGACGAGAAGAGAAAAAAATGTGTTTCACTCAAACTTTTTGATATAATTGTATCGAAAGTTTTCCTATTATTGGATTTTTTTTCTCAAAATAAAAGAAAGAAATGAATTATGAATAAGGTTTGGCTCAAAACTATCGGAACTCTATAACCCTTGAAGTCTCTAAGCTATCAAATAATGATAACTCGATATCAAAATGTTTTAAAAGAATTTTATTGTTTTCCTTCAATGCGATTAAGTTCTAGCACTTCAATAAAAGCAGGGGTAGCCAAGTGTCTAACATTACTCCTTTTAAAATCTCTTTTGAGATGTACTTCTTTAATGAGATGGCATTAAAAATCATGCTTTTAATTGCTCACTTCCCTTATAAGAAATAAATTTAATTAATGAATCTTGCTAGAAGATTGAAAATACAATTAAAGTGTAATTTTAGATTAAACGATTTATTTTTATCTGATTCATTTGACTCTAGAATGTTTCTAAATGATCAGGTTTTGATATTTTATCCCTATCCTTGAAGAGTTATTTGAAAATCTTATCTTAAAAGTCACATAAAGACAAAACTCATTACAGAAAAATCTTTTTTAGGGAAAGAGTACTTCAAACAGATATAACAATTCCGGGAAATAAATGCTGAGTTTAGATAAGTTTATGCACTCCTGATATGAAGTAATACCACTTATATTCTCACAACTCTATTATTCTTTGAAAACTTAAGAATTCATTTATTCACTCATTTATTGGTAATATCAAAGTTTTTGATATCCTTTTCTTCTTTTATTAAGTGACTTTATATACCATGGTGGGTCAAGAGGGGGTGCGTAAAATCTTTCTCCTCTCTGAAAATTTTGATAGATTTCCCTCAAATTATCCTAAAGTTAAAATTTTAGCATTTAATATTTATAGACAGGAACTGATTTATCAAAAATTAAATATGGCAAAAATCTGGCCCTGATACACCATAAGGTAAAATATGCTGGTCAACCCTGATTTAATACAATGATTCAATGATTTCTAAGCTTATTGTTGTTTGGCTTACAATTGAATTAATTATTTTCTTATATAAATTAAATAATAAACTGATTCTATTATAACATATGTCGTGATTAAGACTAAAGACTAGTACTAATAAGTTGTTAATTATTTGGTGCCATAACTGGTTACCAGGATAAATATTTAATTAAATTTACTCAAATATTTTTATTAAAATTCTATCCAATTTTACCAAACATTAGGAAAATAGCAATACTTTTAATAACTCAAAATATTTATACGACTATTTGACTGAATACTCTCTTTGGAGACATTTGTACTAATTAGTAATTAAATACAAATTTCTATCACATTCTGGATTGACCAAGGTCTTCAAGTGTAGGTACTGTAGGGAAAATCAAAAGGTTTTGGCAGAATAATGTGCCAAATTAATAAAGGATCTTGTAAGAATCATAGATGTTATTTTTGAATTAATATTAATAAAATTTTTGACAACCGGAGGTTTTGGTGTGATCCCCTTGGCCAACCCTGATAACAAATTACGGAAATTATTCTTTACTAAATGATTTATTAATGACTCATCCATTTGTACCTCGGCTAATTATAATGTGCTTCAAACCACAATACCATTTGCAGATTTGAACATTCAATTGTCATTTTCTAGTCTATATGACTTATACCCAAAAAAATCAATTTAAATTGGTACTTTCAATAATTTATATTATATAAGTACTATTATATTTGGATAACCATGATTATATAGTGTGTGCTTTAAGGCAGAAGTAGCTTCTTTCTACTAATCTTTTACGTCGTTTTATTGGAAAGCCTATCGATGAAAGGAATTCATAGGAATGCCTTTTCTTCAGAATATTTATATAAATTTCTGTGAATTATCTATTGATTTTAATAACTTTCAATGAATTTAATTTTAAATATTGAGCTCAACAATAATGCGAAACATTTCTATGAATTCAATTTTATTATTAAGGGGAGAGCCTTCGAACACTACCCCTCATGTATTCCTTTAACGATTGAGGCGAAAGCGCTTTATTTGTTTTGTTAAACTCCTTGGTAAATATTAATAAAGTTTGAAACGGTTCTCATCCGAATCTATTTTAGAGCCGCTATTCTTTCAGAGGCTTTCCTTTTAATAATGAATAGACACTGACTTTCATCAAATCAATAATTTTATTGTGAATTGTGGCAAATAAAGGAGAATCTCATATTTGAGTCAAGAACAGTCTGCAAATACTTTCCTTTCATATATCTTTGTGATACTCAAGGTACCGGAGTTTCCACAATGTCTTTGTTTATTACCATGAATACATCAAATTTGAACATTAAATATGAGAAAGTATTGAATTTATCATGTTATTAATTTTAAATATTCATGAGCTGTTTATGTCGAACCATGGTTATTAAGCTTAAGAAAAGTGTTATGGTTCATCACGCCTCATGGGAGATTATTAAAAGCAAAACTTAAATGATGAAAATTAATAGTATTGAGCAAGTCAACTTCTAAAGCATAGCTTTTATTTTTCAAAGAACGTGTAATGTTTTGGAAAGTTTTGAGCCAAAGAGGGAATACCTCCTGAGGTTATCCCATAGTGTTCTGAATTAATGATTAGTTTTGTTTTCAAAAAATGAATGTCGAGTTTAAAGAGAACTAATGACTGGAAATATCTTTAGTGCTCTTCCGCTCAAATTTCTCAACCATTAAGTGATTTAAACCACTCTTATGTCGACTAAAACTGTCGATTTAAACTTGATTAAAAGTACATTATTTATCATGAACCAATAATGGGATTTACAACCAGAAATAATTATGACCATAACAATTGATTACAAAACTATTAATTTAATTATCTATTTATTCTCTAATAATCTAATTGTTCAAGTACATTTAACACTATTATTTCTCCAGGGTACTGCATTGATGGCGTTCCTCTATGTCTATTTCATGGCTTTCTCAACTCATTACTACAATATGTATATTTATGGGCTCTGGCTCTTCTGGTTCAGGACAGGTATGTAAAAGACATTTACTTCATATAAAATACTATTTAAATACATTTAAGCAATAAATTTGAAAATTTATTGATCAAAATGATGGTGACATTTATGGGTTGTGCTCAAGAGTTTTCTTATGTCTTTCTATATTTAGATAGTCCTAAACCTTTCATGATTAAGTAAAGTAAGCATAATCTTGCATATATTTCAAAAATTGCATAAAGTCTTCTAAAGAGTACTAAGTGGACCAATGGTTTAAAAACATGAAAATTCAATCAAAAGTTTCTCAAATGGTTTTTCAAAGTTGCCTAGCTTATTACTTTCAGTGGATTTCAATTTCATTTTACTAAAGTATATTTTCCAGTAATCCACTCAATACGAAGAGTGAATCAATTTTGAGCCTCAAATATATTTAATGCAAAAATCTATTCCACAGCCATTTGTTTGATCAAGAAATAGCGGCTGTCTATAAGAGGCGTTGTATTAGACATTAATTTGAATATTTCCGCATCAGTTTATGCAAATAATTGAGTTCAATTCAATTCCTTGTAAGCCATGGCTAAGTAGGACTTCTAATCATAAAGAGGATGAGCCAGAAATCCTCCAATAATTGAAAATCGTAGACATCTCTTCCCCATTATTTTTTTAATATTTCGCATTAAGTCAATTGATAGATATGAGATTTTTCGGAGTCTTTACACGATTTTGACCATAATCCCCCTGCTTTAGAGAAGGGGATTTTTGGATAGCCTCCCCCTTGTTTGGCTCTATTTATATCTTTTGATACCTTTGTGACATTTATTACTCTAAACGAAACGCCAATCAAAAACTCATGAATTTATATTAGAAAATAATATTTCAAATAATATTATTCCTAATCGTACTGTACTTTCCAGGAATAGTCGTAATATCAGTGAAAAGTCTTGTTTTTGTTGGAAGACTAGTGTTTAAGTTGAATCGAGCGAAAACTTAAACTCAGCTATGAATTACTTGAATGCACTTAAATGAGATATATTTGAGTAAAAGAATAATATTTACTTAAAAAGTGTTGAATTATTTTTACTTTTCATATTGAAAACGACTACACTTTCGTCCACTGTTTGCACAAAACACTGTTTTAGTGGACTATCATTCGCTCAAATTTATGTGAATAACATTTAGTTTTTGTTCATTTTTTATAATCACTTGCTATAAACTACTGAAACTGACAGTTTCAACATTTACTTGTTTCTATTCACTACAATCAAAGCAGGAGATCGACTATCCTATTATCATAAAAGACATCAGCCACCTAGGAGTTTGCAGCAGGGTACATAAAGGGACTTAGCTTGCAACATTTACAGGCGAATGGCTGGAAGAAGTGTGACGCAATAAATGTAAACATTTTCTTGTTCATAGCAACAGTACCAAGAGAATCTAACAAAAACTAGTATCAGGATATAAATTGCATTTCTAATTGCATTTACATATAATATAATTTGCTAGCGTCTAATAGTACAGATGCAGTGACCGTTATTTTAAACAGGGTACTATATTAGAATTAATGTACTGGAATTCATTGTTGTATTAAAACAAAGAGCTAATTTTGAGTAATGTCAACAAGTTAACAACTCATATATCATTGTTTTAAAGTTTAATATTTTAGTATTAATTAGAAAATGTCATTCAAATTATTTATTCAAACCATTCTCAGTCTCATACAGTGATGACTTGCATGTAAGATATGCCCCTTTATATAAAGGGGTCCATTAATACCATGTATAATCTGAATCTATTTATCAATTCTAAAACTGGTCAAAACTTTTAAGGTCTTGTATAAAATAGGCGTAGATTCTGATAAAAGGATTAGTGATTTAGATCAAACCCTGTACCTTGTTAGAAACTATCAGGTGACTGATGCTTTTTGAAAAATACTAAAATAATTAAAATGTTATTTTAACTTGTTACAGTTTAAAAAACATCTGAGAGCTACTTTTCAATCATAATAGAAAGAGGATTTTAAAAGAAATTTGATATCAATTTGAAATATTTGATTTCAATATCCCAGTAGTAATAAATTAGCTCAAAGTTCAAACTAATTCTATATAAATTTGAAAATTGAATATTCGATGCTTTTATGTTATTCTATCTTTGATTTTACCGAAATATTTTTATATCTTTTTATATCTATTTTTATATATTTTCATATTTTTAAATCTCTTTTGTATGAATTTCTAGTTTCCCCCAAAAGCATACTTCTCTGCTGTACACTAAACTAGTACTCCTTACGATCATAATGTTCATAGATTAACAAGAGTAGCAAGAACATCGATCGACATTAAGTTATTCAGTTTTTATATTACAATAAATTAGTCGATTGATGTTCTTGTTATCTCTCTTGTTAAATTCCTGATATTAACGATAGAAAATATATTCAGGTTTATTTTTCTTATTCTATTTCTATTTAGTACTTATTTGCTCATGACAGTTCTAATTCCAATATTGACACGAAAATCCCAATAAAATGAAATTGCACAGATTTCAATGGATCCTTTTTATATGTAGCAGGTTGAACAGGTAATTAGTTTCAAATGGATTTCATTTCAGTTAATGTATAGTTAAATTCTCGTGGGTAACACTTTCTGCATATTTCTCTATTAATATATTAATATTTACTTCAGATAAATAATTAGTTCTGTTTGACTATATCTATCATTTCCTATTGTATGCTAATCAAGATGTTTTATTATTATTAACTAGTTCATGCAAAGGTTATTCCATATCTGAATTTAAAAATATGTTAATTACTTGAATTTTATTACTATCCCGTAAATTAAATATTCATAAACTGTATTTCAATATTAGACTCTAAGGATTGTTTTATCACTTTTTAATTTAGAAATGGAAGTAACAATTTGTAAAGATATTGCCCAAGGAGGATTCACACAAAATTTATATATACTTGTGTAAAACAATTTTTATATTGTATCTTAATAAAATTTAAGAAATGTCAAACAAGTAATAATCCGTCTAATCTTTGAAACATAACTAGACAAAAAAGAATTTCTTTTTGGGAAATATTTCTAAAATAATTTCTCGGGAAACGCACTTCTTCTCTATGGGAGATCATGTAATTAATATTGTGAATACTTTCCCTTGCCAACCCAAACATAATTCTTAATATTACATTTATGATCATTTGATAGGCATTAGTTTGAAAAAATCACCTCCCTGACTTTTTTGTATCCGTGTAGCCATGCAGCACATTTAACTACTTTGACTGAACCTCTACCGATTATTTCTATTCTGGCATTTTTTTCAAAATTAAAACCACTCCTTGATCTGAAGTAACTTGGCAATCCCTGTAATTTAATCATGAATAACCTAATTAGCATCAATTTAATGAAAGGTTAATGAATAGTTTTAATGATGATCTCAATTTAATTGTCAATACCAGGCATTTGATACATAAATTGTGTGTCAGATAAAAATACATTCATTTATAGGAAACAGTTTTAGACAATCATTGAATGCAAAAATTTGTTTGACGTGTTTGTCATGCATTAAGTTGGAGATAATTTTGCCAAATGTATGATACCTGTCTATTTCGTGAAAGATTACTTTTGCTGAATAGCACTGATCCTCCCATTAGAATCTGAATCCTTTACTGAATGGGAAAAACATTATTTGATCGGAGAAAGAGTTGCTTTTGAAAGGAATGTTTTGTTTCTATTATTCAGTCTTTAATTATCTGAAAAGTCTGTTGAGTTGTTGCATACAGTAATTGAATTCCTAATGACTTTCTATAATTCGAAGACTATTTTCATGGCTCTGGAAATACTTGATTTCAATCCTAAATCGAATTTAATTTGAGCCGAGTATTAGTGAAGAACACAATTTCTTGTAAGATAACATTGTCTACAATTAAAGGGAACCGATATTTTCACAGTTGCTTTAATTAAATTCACGTAACACTCTCTGCGGCAAAATTTATTGCATTTTCCACGAGAATAGCATAAAGAAAATAACATTTGTCTCGGATTTGTCTCTAAAGTGAATATTATTTCCTTTTTCTTAAATTTGATTATAGGAGTCGTTATAAAGGGCTGAAAGTGTAATAAAAATTTTCAGAGTTTTCAAGATTATTATGATTTGAAAATTTTTTATGACTCGAAGATAATGAGATTTTTCAGTTCAACGCTAAGAATGTGTCGAAATGAAGTGAATTTTCAATTATTTTATTTCATATATTTTCGATTTCCTCTCAAACTATTTAAGTGGAAAATATTGAATTATTTTATAAAACCTGTCAGATGAGTGTCATTCCTGCACAACATGTGGTATTCTAGTAGGGATTCTAAAGCGAGTAAATCTGATCAGTCGGATGACCACCAATTCTGTAGGGATTCTGTTTTAAGAAGTTTAGCTATAAGTTTGGAAATACTCACCAATTGGAAGCAAATGATTGATTATTTGCAAACAATTGTGAGGATGTGCCAGATCTGGCAAACTAAATAAAAGATTATTTAACAAATGAGCTTTTCCCATTTGTCTCATTTAAGTAACTTAGCCAAAAGATGCTAGATTATCAGTTAATGTTGTTTATTGATTTTCGTTCAGCTATTGACTTCAAGTATTCCTCTCATCAACACTAAACGAATGATCCTGCGCACAATCATTTCCATTATCACTGATACTTTATAAAACTCCTTGATATATGATAATTTGATGCCTCATTTGATTTCATGTACTTGCATATCTTATATTATGATTGAATAACATTTATCAAACTTAATAATCAAGTAAAATTTGAAACTCTTATAAAATAAAAATAAATTATAAATATTATAAATAATACTAAATAAGGAAGGCCTTCGGTATGGAATAAAAAAACTCGTTCCTATATTTTAAATGTTCCAATCAATCATTTTTTAATTCCACTCAAAAAACTGATTTTTTATTCGATTTTATTTTGTAAACAACTTTGGGGTTTGGAAAAAAAATGATACCACCGGGGGTGGCCATCTAACTCAATCGTCAGAATACCCTCCCCCTGGGAATTTGAAAACTTCGATAGACCAGTTTTTGTTTCGAGACGTAATATTTAGGTTTTCAAAAAACCTCAGGGGATATTTGAGAAAATCTCGAACCTACAGGGTATTCCTCAAATTCATACCTTTCCTAATTTATAGATAAACCTTTTACCCTATTACCCTAACTTTCCACTGAAATAAGTATTCTTGATATAGATGCAATTTTATTTGGTCTTTTCAAATATAGCAGCCGAGTGGTTTGGACTTGCAACCTGGTTTGAGTCTCAGTGCCGACAGTATGCTTAGAAGCTAGTTAACTTAATTTAATTTCTTTGTAAAACTCCCAGCATTGGAAATCAGCTTCGATTGAATGCTTCGGAGTATAAGCAAATTGAATTTTAAGTGAATTTTCAAATTTGATCAGTTTGTATATTATGTGATTGGTGATTGTTGTGTATTAAAAGAAAGGCGCATCCATGATAGGGGATTATCTGGGAAAGCTTTATAAAACCCATGGATCTAGATTCTTTTTATAGATAAAGCCATCTCTGCATTTCTCTTTGTTTAAAAGTCTAAACATTAAATATTTTCATTCTTTTATCTAAATATATGTTAACAAATAATTCTTTCCTAGAAGTTATATACATTTTAAAAATATATTGATGCAAATCATTTAAAGCTCGAGGTATATGCAAAACACAATTTTCTATGTTTTTACAAAAATAAAAAAATACGTTTGATATTAAGAATTCCTATTAATAAGTGGAGACATAGTTTTGTTTTTATCATTATAACTGAATTATTCAACGCATGGTATGATTTATGTTGAATTTAATATATATGTAAATCAGGAATCACCAAGAAACAAAATTTAAGATCAATCAAGAGCAAAAGTAATTAAATTTTTGATATTACCTTGCAGAATTGGATGAAGGATTTTGGCTACAAATAAAATTTTAGATAGAAAAAACAGTTGAACTTTTCATGGGCTAATACACTTTCAAGGTGATTATATATTAATACCATGGCGACTCTTTCATACATGTATATTATGTTAAGTTCTGTCGCCCAGAAAAAAATCAGTTTAAGAGAGACTTATATTAATCCAGTTAAGTGTTTATTCACTGATTATTCACAAAATCATTATCGACTCCCACCTCATCTCTACTAAAAGCATTTGCATTCAATTTTCTTTAGGTATATCAAGTACAGAGCACAGCACGACTACACAAGCAAATGCTCCACGCTCATCGTCTTGGTTACAATAGTCGGGGTCATATTTGCATCGTCTGTGCACGTGTGCGGTCCAATATGGTATGTATTTTAATTTGATGCTTAATTTGAGTTAACCACAATCATTTTTAATCAATTTTCCAATTTTTCCATTTCAGGGGATTTTCCAATTATGAGTTCATACGAGGTGTGTGTTTGTCATTCAATGCAAGAATATTTTAATTATTCATAAAATTAGTGAATCGCGCGAATCATTTGAATAATTTGTTGCAATCAATGTCACAAAAATGCATTCAAAGCCTTCAGAATCAGTCCTTAGGGAGTAAACACTCATTACTACCAAATCATTGCTCTTATATCTAAGGATTTTCTTTTTTCTTCAAATAATCACAATATAGAGTTAGCTTAGGGGGGAGGGAGGGAAGGATTTAAAACATTTATTCAAATAAAAATCTAAGAAATTTTAGAAATCCCCTGGTCTTTTTATATGTAAATATATAACGAATATGCTTTGGCAACAAATAGTCTAAGATTTTTCTTGGATATATTAGCTTGATCAACCTTAGCATATCAATTTGTTATAAAGAATAATACAAAAGTTAGTCGAGCAAAGTTTGAGCTTTTTACAATACTTTTGAAATATTTGTTCGTGGATACTTACAACCGGGTTATTTTTATGCACGTGATATACAGAAGAATGAAATCTAATCTAAAAAATTTTAAAATACTTGAGATAAATGTAGTTTTCGATCACAAATAGATTTTTTTCATATTTATTTGAAATCCGACCACTTTTTTGAGGGCTTCAGAGAAAGTCTATTAAATTTTTTGTTATTTTTGCCAAAACTAAAAGGAAATGACAAATGAAAGGCAGAAATCCCGTGAATTCATTCCCAAATACTTGCTTTGATTCCAATATAATGAGCAAAACTTTTGAAAGAGTATAGGATTTCTTTAAAGTTAAACTACACAACAAAAGGTTGGATAGTAAACATTTCCTGGTAATTTCAAAACGTATTCATTCAAACTCCTACTGGGATTACCTATGAATTCATTGATCAGTTGAAGCATAAGATTGAAATCAGATATCAATGAAAGGGAGAAAACTTTTTCAATAAAACATTTTTCAATTAACTTGTTTACTCAATTAACTACCGGTGATCAGTTCACTGGCTCTTAGATAAACAGGATAACAATTATAATTTTCTAAATTACACAAGATTCAGTTTCCTGAAAATATAACGTGATAAAATTAGCTCAATTACCATGATATTGTCAAATGCAACATTTTTTACTTGCCTTAAAGCTTGTGTCGCACTAATGACTCTTAATTTACTTTCTTAATAATGACAGAGGAGTTAACCTGTGCTGTGAATTGGAAGGCTGAGAATAGCTGTCCTTATCTATTATTCTCTGTTCTGCTCATCTCAAGTCCAGCCAATTTGCCTTTGATTTTGTGGACATTTCTTTTAATATATAAGACCATAAAACGGCGCTTCTTTAACAGACCGGATAGACATAAGTCTAAGGATTCGCCGGTAATTACTGTTACCCTTACCTCAAGTCTCGCCTCGTCTTCGATCGCAGCGCTCAGCCGATCACTAGTCCTGAACGAGACCTATGAAACGGTAACAGTAATAATATTGTCGCTAATATACCAGACCAGTAGTGCTCCTAAACACTTGTTAGACGGAGCGATGGCCTGTGTATCGCTATCTGGCACACCATCACTAGTATTTTGGACTTCCATTTGTAGCGAGGTCGGGTGCACTCTTATCGTTCCATTAGTCTTCTTGACATTCCATACTAAACTTCGTTTAGCGATCCCTCTGGGGATCACCAGTAGAGAGGATAGCCATCAACACGAGGCTATATACTTATCGACCATCCCTTCCACTTCAAAGGCTTCCACATCTAATACAGCGGTCACTGTTATATAATCTCCAAAATGTCTTTAATAACATTTCTCTCTATTTGTTTATTGAATACATTATTCTTCTCAATGTATTTACTTTTGAGTCAATGTATGCCTAACTGTTTGTATAGATATTAGACTTTCACTTCTCTTATCTCTTCTTCTCATATACTCTCTACTAATGGAACAGAAGAACAGATTTTTTTAAAACAAAAAATTGAATTATATTTTGTTTACTAAAATTGTTTTCAGTTCAGAGTCTCTCAATGTATATAAAATTCTTGTATTCATGAAAACTATACTAATATTTAAGTTACAGTAAAACATGGTTAATTTGAAGCATGGATAATTTGAAGTAAAGGCTTAATTTGAAGTAAACTCAAAAACATTGATCTAAAACCACATTTCCTATGAGAAAATGAATGGATAATTTGAAGCATGTTTAATTTGAACAAATGGTTAATTTGAATCATTTTTTGGCAAATTTCTGGGACTTTAATGTAAAAATAAATGGATATTTTGAAGTTCAGTTTTAACTCAGAAATCATGTGACTTATAGAAACTGTAAATCAAATCAATTGTTAGAAAGCATTGAACTAATGATAAAATATGTGATAAAAAGT